>JAIPRM010000008.1:6384-38183 GCA_025469315.1 Stegophylla sp. TES_Ste_2020
TTCCTCATAGACTTAGCATTGAAAATTGAAAAATTTGTAACTTTTGAAGGGGGCGTTTCCGCAAGTTGGGAGGGGTGTCATTGGACTCAGCTCGACCAGGCGAGTCCAAAAATATAAGTGGCGCCATGTTTTGGCGCCTCCCTTAAACCGAATTACAGCCTGATTATTTTTTTCTGGACCTCATTTATTTATTATTTTATTTTTCCGGACTCCAACAAAAATTACTTGCCGACCCCTGGTATAGACCTATAACTAGATAACATTTAGTATTTTTATCCCCACATAGAACACCCTCCATTTGGATAAATCTTGAATCCACCTATGATGTTTTTGGATATTGCTATTTGCAAGATATAGCTGGAAATGTTAATAATAGTTTCTGTTTTAAAACATTCAAGGAAATAAAAAGAACTGAAATTATTTGCATTTTGGGTAGAATACACTTTGTGAGTGTATTAAATTTTAAAAAAACGATAAATAATATCTTCAATAAAATTATTCTGAACTGAGTTTCAGTTAATATACATACAATAATATTTGTCAGTATTGTGTTCAGTATGATTAACAACTGTTATTTAAGAACAGAATGAGCCATCTCCATTCCATTATTGTATACGATATGTTGCTTAATAATAAGTTGAAGTACTTGTATCACCTAGTGATCTGAATTCGACCAGAATAACAATATAGTTTCATTTTTGTTTGCTTATACACTGATCTTACATAAACTGATATATACACATTGAACTTAAATGTTGAACTAAAAATTATTTTATTACATAAAACATTACGAACAACAAAAATTTATTTTTTTTGTTATAGATTTCCTTGTAAACATTCCATTATTAATTACAAATTATAATAAAAAATTAACATAGTTTTTGGAAAAAGCATTGAGAATTTTGAAAAATAACTTTTCTATAGTACCATCTGGGTATGACTTCTTATCTATAAAGTTATTGATCAAAACTCTTGAATATGTATTTATATATGAAAAAGTGTTAGAATATTTATTTTTATATACGAAAAAGATGGAAAAAAAAATAAACATCATTAGCTTTTTTGCTCCTATTATATCTAAAATATAATGACTTACATTATCAACTTAATTATTTTAATAGGAGATCTAAAAAATATTTCCTACAATGGAAAATGAACTTATTAAGTAAAAACTTCAGGGAAATCTAATTTATATGAATTCACATCAGTTGATAATATAAAGTTAATAATTTTTAATTATTTAATATCTGCTATTTTTTATCAAATCTTGTATTTTATATTTTTTAACTTAATCTTACTTTAATATTTTAGGATTTGAATACATTGGCACCCAGAAAACCAGATTGGGATTTGAAAAGAGATATTGAAAAAAGAATGGCAAAACTTGATAGGCGAACTCAAAGAGCGATTGCTGAACTAATACGTGAGCGGTTAAAAAGAGAACAAAACTTAGATTTGGCATCTGCTGTAAATGAGGGTGCAAGAGCAAATGCACAAATTGATAATGACGAAGAATAATTTTCTCTTTTTTGTATAAAAATTTATTTTTCTTATATTTAGGTTTTAAGAAATAAGTCAAAGTATTTATGATAATATGTATTTATAAAATATACATCTTATGACAAATTAAAGTAATTTTTATTTTAAATGTAATGATCAATATCTCATACCCTAATTATTAACATATCAATAGTTTAAAACTATTCAAAATAAAATACAGTTTCAATATTGATCTTTAATATCATTTGAACTAATTTGAATCTTCTAAATAGTAAATAATTTATGATTATTGCAAGTATTACTTAATTTACATGTCTACAATTTATAAAATTGTTTATATTTGTGTTGTAATATTAATTGATGTACAAGTATTTAAACTGTTTTATTTATCTGGATTATTTTAGAGAAATTGTAATAATTCATTAAAAATATAAATATCTATTTCCCACATTGATTTGTTTTGCAAATAGCATAATACAAATTAGTATTAATATATGTGATACTGGTCATTTTTACCATATTTTTTACATTATGTATGTTAATTTTATATTTAATTTACTTTTAAAAAGTATAGAAAAAGTCATAATTCTATCATGTATACTTTAATTTTAATTTTTAATTGTGATAAAGTAAACAAATTTTATCTTTTTTAAAATGTGCATATTTTATTATGAAGTTCATTTGTGTTATTTTATTAGCTTTGTTATTTATAAAAATACTTTTTCCTTACAATTGAAAAGCAAACAGTATAAAAATGGCTTTGTGGCAAAACATCTTAAGTCAATTTAATCAAATTATACAGGAGAAGTAAAAAACTGTGACATGGTCGTATAAAAGACCATGGTTACGAGGTTTTGTTTTCTCTATACTATCTTATGAAAGCTGCCAAATATTATTTTGTGATACTATTAAAATCTGTAGAATAATACATTGAAAAGAAGAAAAAAATGAAAAAATCGACTTCAGAAGTTTTACCGCGAATTCATTGATAATATAGGTATTAAATTTTTTTTTTAATATTATTAATTGATTGATAATAATAAATCTTTGCCAGACCGTTAATAAAAACTCTAAATAAAATATTTTTTTTTTTGTAAAATAAATCTTTTTATTAGTACCTATGGTTGATTTGTTGCCTGTAAATACCAAATACCAAAACGTATTTCTGTATGAATTAAGAGGGTGCTAAACCCTAAAATAATTACTCCATTACCTATGATGTACTAAGTAAAATAACTTAATCAAATTTTAAGTATGTTTTCAATTCTTAGTTGAGTGCTGCATAGTGAAGAATACAGTCAACTATTTGGTGGCGTTTTTTTTTTTTTACAAAAAAATGAATTTAATCAAAGATAATGATGCAAAACTTAGTGAATTTGTTTCTGCCTATCCACCACGATTCTTCACTTCATGGGAATTACAATAATATTATTGTGTAATATATGAATAGAAATTATACTTTATATATAATGTCAATTGTAATGGTCAATAAAACTAAACGAAAATTACATTTTATCAACCTAAAATAATTTTTAAATTTGCTTTTATGATCAATGACTGTGTCTGTTGTTGGGTATCAGAGCCTTTGTGGTGGTATTAGTTACGCTTGTAGTCTGTCTTCGTACAAAGAGGTCTTCGTAATGTCAATAAGTGTATGTAGGGAGGGTGACGTGCAGGCTACCACCATCCTGCCCAAGCGAAGTTTGTTCAGTAGCAACAGAAAATATTAACTTTAAGATACCTAAAAAAAAAAACAATTAAAATAAAATCAAAACTCTAAGAAGATATAGTAAGTATAGTTTTATATATTTTATAAAATAAAAAGCTTGATTTCAGAAAAATTGTCTGACTACTCGATTCGACAAATCCTTTTGTCAAAGCGAGTCTCTCTACCCAGACTCAAAAACTAGTGTGGACTTCACCGTGCCCACACGAGTTTCATTCCAAGACTTACTTTGGATCGTCTTTTTCGATTCAAAAACGACCCAAAACGGACATAATCGAGATCCCCCTCTCCGACGTTTCCTTTACAATATTTACTAATATCTATATGCGTGTAATTTTCTTTACTTGCTAGTTCCCATACAATATATTTTTTTATGTCTCGGTAGCATTTTGCGTCATTGACAAATTTTTCTTACTAGCTAATTCCCACAGCTTAAAATATCCTTACTCGACTAAAACTAATATTACAAGTATTATGTATATGCATCTTCCTTATATACATACACACACCCACACACACATACGTATACTGTATTTTCAATAATACAACATAACCCATACAAAAACATTTATATTTGTAAAATCAATATGTATAAAATATTTTAGACAAATATGATTAAAACAATAAGTTTAAAAAGTTTTTAGTGAATTTCTGATCCAAAAAAATGGATTATTTCTTATTGCCTGTTTCCATATAAATATAAATCATGGAGAAAGATTAATTCTAGGTTTAGGTACTGAACAGCATTTATCAACCAATAAGTAAATTGATGAAACCAAATGGGACATTTAAAATATTATTAATGAGAATCCAAGAATACGTTGAGTACAAAATACAAAGATATAAACAAAATTATACACATTTTCAACCTATTGCGTAATACTAGTTTCAGGTTATCCCGAAACACTGTATCTTATAGGTATTAGTATTAATTTATAAGACGTGCACTATCGAATTATTTCGAAATACCTAGTCACCTAGGTACTTTGATAAACTTGGGGTCAAGGGCCAAACTAATACCAAGATTGTGTACTAATATTCTACACGTAAATATTTACTCAAATGAAGTCGTGGTCAACAAGTAAGTAGGTACCTATAACATATTTCGACAAAATTAAGATGCGACGAAATAGCAAAAGAAGCAGATGATTAATTATTATCATCAACTGAAAATTTATAAAAATTTAATTATTGACTAATTATATTGTTATAACTACAACCATTGGCAAAATTTGGAAAACATTTTTTGGGGGAAGGGGAGCTAATATGTTTCTTTGATTGATTAAGCCCCCTTCCCAAAAAAAGGCATAAACCTTATGTAATTCTCAAAAATTCTGGGGGGACTATGAGTAGTTTTGAGGAGGCTTAGCCCCTCAAACCCCCTCTAATTGCACCTATGACTACTACATAATAATTGTCTGCAGTAGAAACTAATTAAAAATTACCTAAATAATAAATAATGTATACTTAATCTTAATCTGATGTTCCGATTTACCGACCACCTGATTCACTGACATTTTTACACATACAAGGTATACCCAAATACCTACTACATGCTTACAAAATTAGTTATTTTATGTAAAATGAATCTAATATATGTCATGATGAAGTAAATATACATTTTTTCAAGAAGGGGCAAAGATTTTTTTTTTAATTAATAAACTTATTTATACAAAAGCATTAGTACTAAATAGTGCTATAATCTATCGCAATAGTGTCATACATTAACCAATCTATCTACTTAAAACCTGTATCATTATAAATTTTCAATAATATTATTTTATCGTTCAAAATATTGATTGAAAATTTAGGAAAACAATAAAATTTGAATATTGTACAATGTACTGTAAATTTAAATGAAAATTAATTGTCAGAGAATTGGTACTTTTTTTCATCGTCAGTTAAACTGGTCTATGCGAGGGTGAAATGAATAGTCTGTGAGTCGGGAATCAGCGAACCAGGTGAACCTAAACCACTTAATTTATGCCTATAAATAGATCCAGCCCATCTATTTTGACCACCCTGTGCAAATAAACAAATGCCAGCACCTAATGACATTTTCAGTTATTTATTTTGCTTGTTAAACTATCACATAAAAACTTATTTAATAAGTTAAAAATATAATAAAAAGATTATCAAAATCATATTCTGGAACGTCATTATTTATTTTAAATACATACTTGTCTTGTTTAGTCTAGCCCAGTTTTTTCCATTGGTGTACACACCTTAATAATGTTATAGGTGTGCCGAGAAAATTTTAATAAAATAAATTAAACTTAATTGAATAATTAAATATTTCTTATTATACAAAATATCACAAAAATCAGTAATTATGAATCTTAATATTTTATTTATAGCTTCTTGTTTCCTCACAAAGTGATTATTTTAGTAACCTAGTGAAATGTTATGGGAGCAAGATCTTCCTTAGGGTTACATCATTTAGTGAGCTTGTATTTTATATCAAGTCTTATAACTAAAAATATCTAATTTTTTGTGTTAAAAATAGTAGGTACAATTTCAATATACTAAACTTTCTATTCCTATCACAAAAATGCTTTTTATTATTATTCACTAGGTGAGATTGGTATTTGTTAAATTTATTTTATCGAATTTGGTTATTCCTTAGGTATAACTTAAGGTATATCCTTATTCTAGAATACATATATAGTCAAAATGTGAAGTTTTGGAAAGATTATTTTGCGTAATATATCGCAAAATGACTAACATTAAAATTACGAAATATTTGTATATTACAAATTATAATATTTTCGGTTATTTTTAAGCATACGTTCCTCATATTATTAAGGAAAACTAAAAAAAGTTGTAAACTTCAAAAATTTTATTTAGAAAAAAAATTATGTAATATAGGTAATTGGGTTAATAAAGATAAGCCCCTTATTGGCATATGTCACTAGAAATAGACAATGTTTATCGAAAGTGTACCGTGACAACTAATATTTATGTGTCGAGAGTGTAAAAAGTTTAGAAACCACAGGAGGCTGACTCTAACCCTTAAAAAATTCCCGTCCTTCGCGGTGGTACACTTCACACATACTAGTTAAGTAAAGCCTAAATATATATTATTTAAATTGTACCTATTTAATGAGGTACACAAATACTTACGCAACATTGATTAAATACACGTAATAAATAATAACACGCACACACATAGAATAAATGTGTAATACACAAATAATAAATTTATTTAATCAATGCACGTAATACGTTTTGAGTTTACGCCTACTTCTGAGCCAAACACTTCTAAACAATTAAAAACAATGACTTATCGGATAAGATATGATATACCTAGGTAGGTACATAATAATAAAAAGTAGTCACTCCAAAAACATTTTCCAATAATAGTTAAATGGTAGTTCTAAATACTTAAACTTACTCTTCACTTATTTTTTTAGAAATTTGTAAATAATAATTAAGTACCAATTAAATTCTCCTAGTATTCATGACAGGCATAACATTACATAATTATCTATTTTAATGATGTGATAATATGATGCAATACAAAATCAATAGTAAAGAAAATTATGTTCTGTCAACACTTCAATAGTCATAAATCAAAATGTATTTTTAATTAAAAGATGTCAACAAAATTTTAATTTTATCTTACTAGAAACGCATAACCATGCAAAAATGATAACTATTAAAGTATTATAAAAAACATTAGGCTATTCACTGAATATTTGTATAATTATATATATAAAATTAGCTGAATAACTAGTGCAGCGTTTTTATGTTAGTTCCTACCTTTTTTTTTTTTTATCAGTTTTTAATTTTTACACTTCAGGTATAGATTGGCCTTTAAATTAAACGCATTTTCAGGGATTTTAAGAGTAACTTTTTAAAACTACTGTGATATTCGTAGTGTAAAGAATTTAACTTTTAGATTCTGTGCGAAAGCGAATGTATTGGTTTTACAAATCTGTTTTTTTTTTCCGTATGTATGGAAACAACATTTCGGGTAGAGATGTTGGTCTAAAAGTTTCGATCAGTAACTATAGAACGGAAATGTTGTCAAGATAGTACTTTTGGGAGGTCATTTTTCCAATTTCTCAATACTTTTTTTAAGCGCACGCCTAGACTACCCAAAAATTGACAAAAAACGGCATAACGCGAATTTTCGTAAATTCGATTTTGTTTTTTTGACATAACTTCCAAAATAATGGAGCTAGAAAGTTGAAACTCTCACCAACTACTAAAAATAGTCACGCGCACCCCTCATAAAGCTTTCAAAAACATTTGACCAATTTTGAGGTAAGTAAGACATTTTGAAAATTTCTCGTTTTTAATATTATAATATCGCTCTTTTTATCAATTTTGAGCAGAAAAAAAAAAAGAAAGATTCTGGTTAGGCCTAATAAAAATTTCTTCAAGCCTCGCTCAACTATAAGACCGGCGGCTCTACATTAGACCACCACATTAACATCTTAATTATAGCCACCTGGAATATAATATATGATGTAAGTTTGTATTCGATTTTTATCTTTTTATATCAAAAATTAAAAATTTAACTAATGAAACTAATACATTTCCTAATTTCTACATTTATCTCAATAATGATAAGATATTATCAAAAACTATCTAATCTGTACTACACTATTACTAATAATGGGTGAAAATTTCAGTTTTGGAGTTACAATATAACTCAATTTCATGAAAACAGCATGTTTTAGAATATTTACTCAATTACGAGGTATATATTTCTTGTTTTTGGAAAAACTGTTGAGATCAGAGAAATTACAACCTCTACCAGAAATTGCCTAGACTCTAGAGTATGAACAGTACAGTAGAAAACAGTCCAGTACTATAAAAATTAGATCGGACTGAAACAAATATTTAGACAAATGGGAATGTACCGGATCGGATATCTTAGAAAAATATATTTTGAAATCTAGACCAAATTAAACTCAACTCATGAAACATTTTAAAAGCCTAGACCCAGACTACATAATTAAAAAAAAAAGAAAAAATACAACCCTAAAATAAAATAATAAATTAAGGAAAAGAAAGTTGAAGAAAAATATTTCAAAATTTTTTTTTTAAATTTTCAAAATTTTTATAAAGTTTGGATTAAAGAAAGATAGTTTCTGAGTCTTTTTTATCAAATTTTGGGTAGATTTTCCTAAATTTTGAGAAAAAAATGAGAAATTTGAAAAATTACTTCTCTAAAGAATCGTCTAGAAGCAAATCCTGTTTCAAAAAGTTGCTGGTCAAAACTTTTGGACATGTATTTCTATCTAAAACGTGTATACGCATAAAAAAAAAAAAAAACACCATTAAAAAAATACTAGCTTCTTCACTTTGCCTAGAATTTAAAAGTAAATCAATATCATTGGAAAACCACTTGGTCCTTTCACACAGTTCAGAATTAAATAGGAACTAAGAAGTATGCAATTTCCTTTATTTAAAAAAATAATTATAAATAACTAATGAATTTACACAACAGTATGTGAAGTATCATTGTCATTGTTTATTGGAATAAAGGTACTTTATGAAAAAAACATAACTTATGCCAACTTTGAAGAAATTGTTTGGATGAGATACAAATTTACTATTTTCTAGTAGCAAACTAAAACCTAAAAATTACAACATTTACGTAGACAACAATAAATATTATGTACTTATTATACTTTAAATAAACAATAACAGTTATACAAATCTTGGATGACTATCAAAAAATTGTATTATTAAAATCATTAAAAATATCTATCTAATAACCTAGTCTTTGCATTTCTAGACATTATTAATTCAAATTAACTGTTTAAATGCTCATTATTTTATTATTTTAATTAAAATATGAATATTTTATTCAAATACACTCAATATTAATTATTAATAACAAATTGTAAGCTCACATATAAAGTTGTAACGACTTTCTGTAATATCAATAAAATAATAATTTGGTTTTAGTTCTGACTTTAAACATTAGATTGTACAATCTATTCAAAGATAACCTAATTATTAGATTTATAATTGACTGAATCAATTAAAATAAATTTTATAATTTTCATAAAAATCAATATTTTTTTCAAACACAGGAAGTATACGAAAAGGATACCAGTTATGTATGTAATTTTATTTTTAGAATACCATAAATATATTCATATTGACAATTTTATACTTCATCAGATAATTTCTTATCCTTTAGTAACAGAACATTCTTATTAAGGATTATTTTTTATCAATAGGATTAGGGATATATGATATTATCAATTATCAAATAACTATTATTCAAACATAAATAAAATAATCACAAGTATAGTACATAGTATATCCCAGAGCTACCAATAGTTAAAAAGTGATAGTGATTCTATTTCCCACTTAAATGTATTTGAAAAAACTTTACAAAGACATTCTTTTTTTCATTTATTAAATAATAATACTACTTTTTTTAAAAAGAATCTTACTCATTTTTCTATTCAAATACTTGAATATATATTAAAAAATATTTTTTCATAAACTTTAATATATTATTATAAATTAAAATATTATATTTTAAGTAATAGGCAAATAAATAAACACAAATTGATACCCATTTATATATTTATATAATTAAATCATTGTTTTTTTTTTTTTTTATAACTATAAATTATTTACTTAATCTAAAAATAAAATTGAGAAAAATTAAAAAAATTGTAATTTCATTTACACAATTGTTAAAAAAAATATGTTCAAATAATTATGTAATTAACAAACGAGAGAAAAAAATAGATTTAAAAATACAAAGTAATTATGCTACTTAAATATTGAATGATTAAATAAGCATCAGATTTACACATTTAATAATGATGTTAGGAGCAACAAAGAGGGCATGTGGCAGCATTGACAATCAAATTTAACTATATATACTATTATTTAAGTACTTTTGATTTTTGTATTATTTGAATTTGAATATTATATTTTGAAAAATGAAATAAACTAATGAAATTATGATTCAACATCATACACCATATAATGGTTGTAGTTATCAATAGCAGCATGCGGTACAATCTTATTGAGCCCGGGTGGTTGTAAGGAGAATCCCAAAAACATGAAACCTCTGACCAGTACATTGCGTTCAGGATGATTCTTTGCAAAACAGACAATTATATGTGATACATTTAAATATTCTTCTGCATATTCCAACATGGCCAGAAAACCTTCTTTAGATCCAACTGGTCTTTGTGCATCTGCCACCTAAAAATAAATTTATTTAGTGATTTTAATAATCAAGTAGCTAAAATATATAGATATTGAACAGTATTTAGAAACAATGCGGGTATAATAAAGAGCATATCTCCTTAGTCAAAGGTAATGCTAGATTTGAATAGGCCTTACAAAATTTAAACTTATTATTCTAAACTTTTATCACATTACCAAAGCTTAGACTATTAGGTACATAATATTAATTGTAAACCAAATAATTTGAAAAATTGTCAAAATACAACTCAAATTTAATATTTTGATGGCGATGATACAAAAAGTCATAAGCAACGTTTTCAAAATTTTTCAGAAGGGCCAAAAAATGTTTTTTTTAAAAATAGCTCTATTTATCAAGTTATGTTTCTGATTTTGAAAAATTTGGTAAGAATAAAAAAAAGATTATTTTTATTCTATTTTAGACGATCCATCAATAATTGATTTAATTTATTTAAACCTATTCTAGTTAGTAATTTAATAACCTTTGTCTAAACTTTAATTTGATTTAAGTACTATGATGATAACATAATATAAGTGAAACATTCATTTACTCACACTGTATTTTCAATATATTGAGTATATAAAATCACAAACTATGTTTTTGTCGCCTTAGGCCCTACAAAGTAAAATTGTATAGCACTTATATCTACATTGAAAATGTAATTGTTGCTTATGCTCATATTAAAAATTTAAATGTCGTTTACGCCCTTTTAAATGCGTATATTCACATTTTATATAAGACACGCGAAATATCTTATAATATGAAAGTATTATAACTCATAAGTATATAGATATTTATATAAACAATATTTTGGCAATTTGGACCCCTGAGATAAAGAATCAAAGTTGATACATGAGAAAATTTTTAAAAAATTAAGAAGTACCTGCCTAAATAATAATTTTATCAAACAAAATATATGCCTACCTGTGATATAGTAAATTTTGTGAGAACCAACACATTTTTAAGGAGGGCATTTTGTACCTAATTAGAGCGATCCAGTGAACTATTGGTAAACATTGTTAAAAGGAACACTTTCAATGTGCAATCACTCATGAATTGAGTCCTCCTGCGTCCCCTTTCACTTTAACCCTTGAAGTGCATCCTGTTTTCGTGGAAACACAGTATACATTTTCACAGAACAGGTTAACACTGATATATAAATTAAATTGTTTTAGAAGGCTATTTATAAGAAGACCATGAAGAAATTAAAGCTTAACCAAAACAAGTTGAAACCGTTTCTTAAATATTTTGTTTTAAAATATGTTTACATCATTTTCTAATCACTGATTTTAAAATTTGTATCTATTGTCATTTATAAAAATATATTTTGTTGAATAAATTATGGGAGTTATATATTTAACAAAAGATAGATAGAAAAGTAAGTACATATTACATAAAGAACTATAATTTCATTTACTTAGGTATATTTTCCATAAGACTTAATTATTCTTAAGCATTTTTTTAAATACCAGTGAAGATACACTAATTAGTAAAACTATTTTAGCAATGAAACTATAAAATAACCTTGAATTATATAAAAGATAAACCACAGTGATTAGTGTTATTGATCAATTTCATAGGTAATTATTGTTATAAACCAAATATTCACAATAAGTTCCAATTTTGGTGGCTAATAACAATTTTTTCTCTAAAATTAAAATCTTTAAATGATATTTTAGTATGTTGCAATGCAACACCGATCACAAATTTAATAATATTAATGAAAAAAAGATGTACCTAAGCATTTTTTTTTACACCAAAAATGTTTAATATTATAATATTAAATTAGTTTCTATTTAATTTTACATAAAATACTTCTATGACATTGACTCTCTATAATCTTTTGAGACTGTACATCTATAAGATTAACTTGTACTCATATGTTGAATGTTGACTCTAAAAGAAATATGTTTTGATATAAATCCTCTTTTCAAGTGCACCATTTTTCTAGCATTGAGCAGACAAATTTAAATAAACCATGTCCGTATATAAACATCGTCCCATTAGTAATATTGCAAAATTTAATTTTAAGTTCCAATATAATACGGTATCTCCATTACTTAATGCAGAATACCTATGTTAGTAATAAAGAATGCAGTAAATCTTGTTATTATCAATATCACTCATTTTATATTAACAACTTGATTCGCTAAAAAATCACAAGAACTCCCAAATTTGTAGTAAAATAATATTAATGACCAACACAATATGGTTTGTGTAGCATAGTAAGTACTTAATGTAAATAACAGTGTTATAAAATATGTACACATTTTGATAAAATGTAAGGTACCTTACTAATAATATGCAAACATATTTATAAATAAAAAGAAAACAATAAATATAGGTACTAGATGATATTCTATACCTAAATATAAATTCATATTTGAAACTATGAATATTGTAAACAATGTAAAACCTTCATCTATTCTGTAGTAAAACACAGATAAAATTTTTTATCATGACCTTGGATACTCTAAGCTTAGGATTAAACTTGGATCAATAATTGTTCAAAAACATACCTATCTACAGTTATAATAGAATAAAGTATTTAAATGCCTAACATAATATAACACATAACAAAGATGTGTATCGCTATTTATGTTCTAAACTGATGCTCACCTGTATGTAGAGTTTACGGCCAGACAATATTGTATCCCATTGTATGTCTACATCGGCTGTTATTTGCATCCTAAACGTGATACGAACAGCATAATGTTTCCTGACGTCTTCCAACAGTTCGTATTCATGCACTGGCTGAGAATCCAGTACAGAGAGCTCCGATTGTATAAGCTTGCCCATGCCGCTGCCGCCCTCTCTGTTGCGTTTGGCTACAATTGCGGCATGGGGGACATCAGGACCACCACTGAGGCCCAGGGCAAAGAGAGATAGAGTATTGCGAGGGCTCGGCGTCCGACACTGAGTTACCGTCGCACGCAGTTTGCCAGTCGCGCATTATTGACAGTAGACTACTACTCTTACTATTACCGTTTTTACTACTTGATATCATCTCCATGATTACGCGACACCTTTAAAACCTCCACAGCGAATAATTGCAAACGAAAATTCGAACCGAAATTTGGTAAGGTATGAGCAAGTGGTTGAGTAAGAGCGAAGCTTCCGAGCGGCCTGACGACAACGAAGAAATAAAATGTAAAATGCTCAACAAACACAATGGATGAGAATACAAGATTTATCGGATGGTCACGGCCGTGCGCGTTCAAGGCACTTGGTAATTGGTAAAAGGTGGTACCATGGCGTTGGACGTTACGCTCCGCCCCTCTTTCACAGTGACGTCATCGAGTATTGCGTTTCTCTTTGGCCGTATACAAATATAGTGCCGAGCACGATTATCTATCATAATCTATAGTATCCATAATTTTGCATTGCCGAGTAAAGTTATTGCATAGACATAAAAATTTTAATATGTCTATGGGTCGTTGTCATCATCAATTTCCCGTCTCCTCCATGAAAAATTTTCCTCCATTTAGTTTATCTATCGCCAAAACACCATCGGTTCGACCAACAGGGCTCTTTCCCCCTGCCACAACCCATCAACACTATCGGATTAAATGAGAACAAGAGGTCGTCCAATCACGATCCATCGTGTACACATTATTATTATTATTATTATTACCATATGACTATCGTGTGTACTGTAAACATATGACTAGTTCCACAGCTGTTATTTTGATAACACTATGCTAAATGGCAGCCCGCCGCTTTCTCACCACCACAGCATATATTCTAGTCCATGAGTATGACCACGGAATAGGTGAGAAATTTCACCTATTCTGTGATTTAATATTGTTTTGAAAATTTATTGAATTCTTCACACTATTTAAGATTAATACAGAATTGAAACAAAATTGATTAGGCCTATAATATTCATAGGCGACGAACTGTGTATGATGAATCATTGAAAAAGACTAGATTCTAGAAGATATTAATTCAAAATATGTTTGAGAAATTTGGAACTGGAAAAAACCTTAGCGTGTGCATTTATTATTGTATAAAACATAAACACAATAACACATGTACAAAATGTCTATGCTTATATGTGATATAAAATGGTTGATAACACTAATTGCTTCACATCTATCAGTTTTAATTGTTCCAAATTGCTATAATCCAGGGATTCCCAACCTTTTTTACTTGGCGGCACACTTGATCATTTTATAAATTTTTACGGCACACTTCAAAGTCAATTTTATAATTATAACTACTTATTCATTTTAATAAATAAACACACATAAAAAGAAAAAAAATTACACGGCACACCAGCAGAATTTCGCGGCACACTTTTGTGCCGCGGCACAGCGGTTGGGAATCCCTGCTATAATCAATTCGTTTTTCGTTATTATCAAAGTTCAGACATTTGAATATACATACAGAATAAATAAGGTCGATGTGATCCATTTCAAGTTCTCATGTGTGAATGTGTGTAATAATATGTTAAATGATCACTTATTTGCTGATATTATGTCTATGTATTTCCACTTCCACAGTCTAGTTTTCAGTTACATCCGCCTTAAATAGCGTTTATTTTAATAAGGACAATAACTTGTTTTTCCTTACTAATAGCTAGTTATCTTGAAGGTCAATTTTCCAACACCTTTGATTATTACTGCATTTTTTCATTGTGAGTTTTTTATGATTGCTTCAGAAAACTTTTTCATTTAAACTAAGTAAATTTTGATTGTGTTATTTAACTTTGTTAAAATAATTTTTGAAAACAGTTTTTTACAAGCATGTATCATTAATTCTTTTGCCAAATTATTAAATTCCTAAAAAGCTTTACAATTGTTTCATTTACACTTAAAACTATTGTTGACTAAACAATAATAAATATATATTTTAACAAAATATTATGATTATTTATTTATTATAAATTTGAATATTTCTTTTTGTTTAGAAAATGGAAAAAAAGGTGACTTGCAAGATTGGTCCATCAATTTTGAATGCTGACTTATCACAATTATTTGATGAATCTCAACGGTTGTTAGATAGTGGAGCAGATTATTTGCACTTGGATGTAATGGATGGAAATTTTGTACCTAATCTAACTTTTGGACATCCAGTTGTTAAATGTTTAAGGACTAAATTACCTAATGCTATGTTTGAAACACATATGATGGTTCAAAATCCAATTCAAGTACCTACTTAAAGATAAAAATCTAATTCTTATCAAATTATTCATGTATAATAATCATCGATTTTTCTAGTGGATTCCTCCTATGGCTGATGCTAATGTAGATCAATACACTTTTCACATTGAACCATGTGAAGATATTCCTTTAGTATGCCGTAAAGTGAAAGAAGCTGGCATGAAAGTAGGATTAGCAATAAAACCTGGCACTCCAGTTTCATATGTTGTAAAATATGTAGATATGGCTGATATGATTTTAGTGATGACAGTTGAACCTGGTTTTGGAGGCCAGAAATTTATGACAGATATGATGTCAAAAGTAGAGTGGTTAAGAGAAAATTACCCCACATTGGACATTGAAGTTGATGGAGGGGTGGGTCCTAATACAATTGATATATGTGCCAAGGTAAATATATTTCAACAAATTTATTTAAATATATTATGACATTAACACATTTTATATAATTAATAAAATAGTCACTGTCCCTTGAAGATATACCTGTTATAAATAAAGAGTAAGAAAAAATTTCCAATATTTTAGATTCTGAGAAGAGCGAAGAAGCTAGTGTTTTTACAATGTTAATTTATTTTTTCTATGAACACTTTCGTATGGAAATACTTGTCCAAAAGTTTCTATCAGCAACTTTTTGAAATCGGATTTGCCTCTAGATGGTACTAGAGAGAAGTCATTTTTTAAATTTCTCAATTCTTCAATTTTTTTTGGGGGGGGAAGCTACCCAAAATTTGATAAAAAAGACTCGGAAACCATTATTTTTTGATCCAGACTTTATAAAAATTTATCGATTATATGAGAAATATTTTGGCGCAAGAAAATGTTGAAAATGTGAAAAAAAAATTTGGACATTTTTCGAACATTTTTTTTTTTATATTATTAACTTTTTTTGTTCAGAATTGTTTTACTGAAGAAATGATTTATCGTTTCTTTAAAATTTAATACGCCCGTCAAGAGAATACCACCTATCGTGCGAAGTAGGTCCGGCTTTTTTTATTTAATTTGGATTAATTGGAATTTATTTTATTTGGTAACAAGTATTACTAATGTATGTTTTAAAATTATATTTGTGACAAATGATTTGTGGTGTTTGTTTTGAATTTGATGAAAATTATTATTTGTTTCTTATTTTTAAAGGCTGGTGCGAACATGATTGTGTCAGGTACTGCAGTAATTCAAGCTGAAAACCCTCCTCAAGTGATAAAACTTCTCAAAGAATCTGTTAATAAACAGATAAATTTAAAAACAAACTGTTAATACTTATTAGTTTATATGATTTAAGTTGAATTTAAAGTTATTTATTAAGAATAACAAGATTTTATATTATGTATTGTTTCATTCATTCACTACATTCCATAATTTTTACCATGGAAGTCTAATTTAGAATATCTCTGCCTTTGTAGTACTCAGATTTAAAATGCAAAAGTTGTTAAATATTGACAAATGTTTATGAAAACAACTTGATGATATTAAAAGTGAATTATATATAAGCCTAAATACATTTTATACTTTGTGAGGTTTTTTAATTATATGAATTCAAAAATGTAATTAAAACTAATAAGATTATATTCTATTACAAAAGTATACATGTTTTTGTTCATTTTGTATCATGTTGGATTTAATTTAATGTTGTGATGAGAAAAAAGTTGTACACTATTGTATTAATACAACTAGGGTCTAGGGCTAGGATTTAAATTCTAAAACATACCAAAATAATCATATTAATTAAACACTTACTGTTGAAAAAATGTACTTCAATTTATATAGAATAATAATAACTGTTGATTAGATTATATTTAACAAATGTTATTGAATAATAATATTATTACTTGATAATTGTTTGTTTGTGTGTCAGCCATCAGATAATGTGTCTATAAAGATATTAAATACAATAATAATTTATTTTTATAAATTCATAAACCATCAACAAACCTTTAACTGGCAATTTGATGTTCCTATAGGAATATTTTTTGTTTTTAACTATTAATAGATTTCACATTTATTTTTCAGTAGTACAGATAATAAAATTTACTATTTTGTCCATTGTCCATGTCTATTTTTGTCAAAGCTGGGCAAGTTAAGTCATTTTTTTCAACTAGTTATGTTACTTAAAAAAAACCAAGTTAAATTCTGAAATTTTCCAAATAACTAACTTAGATAGAAGTTAGTTTGGTGAAAATAGTAACTTAAATTATAATAGAAGTTAGAAATTAGTACTTTTTTTTCTGTATAAAATATAAATTAAAAATATACTAAAGTATAGGCAAGAAAGCCGGACATACTTTGCACCACGGACATTCTTCGCTTCTCTGATCCAAAGACTGTCAGTGGTGCAAAGTATGTCTGGCTTTCTTATCTATACTTTACTTTTTATATCTAATAAATAAAGAAATGGAAAAAAAAAAGTGTTAGAAAAATTCCAAAATTGGACATTGCACATGACAGCTATGACATATTTATAATCAGAGTTATATACTAAACTTTTATATTATCATAAGATAATTTAGTGCATGTGTGGTTTGAATGAATGAGATAACTAGCTTTATGTACAACAATATAAATAAATAATTATTTAATATCAATAACACCAATACACTACCATTGTTTTATCCACTGCTATACATATTATTTATATATATAGGCCATATGCCTTACTGTGTGTTACAATAAATATAAGACACTAATATAAAGATTTAATAAGAAATAATATATCATGTGAAATGTTTTAATCGTACAATTTAAATTACTCAATATTCATCATTACTAATAAATTATTACCACGGCCATAAATACTTACTAATAATCAAGACTTGGCAGCATGCTGAATATTTGGATTTTTTAAATGAAAAAAAAAAATGTGCAATTTACTCATCAGGGTATTCTTCGCACATCAGTTAGTATACTCTTGACGGGTGTATTGAATTTTAAAGAAACGATAAATCATTTCTTCAATAAAACAATTCTGAACGAAGCTACAACGAATCACAATAATAATTATCAGTGTTGAAGAATTAAATTTAAATGTTGAACTATAAATTATTTTAAATATGTCCGACTTTCTTGTCTATACTTTTTTTTTTTATCTAATAAAGAAAAGGAAATAAAATTAATGAGAAAAAGGTGTTAGAAACATGTCCAAAAAATTTTTTTTCACATTTTTAAATTTTCTCACACCAAAGTATTTATCATATCTAACTTTTAATTTTCATAAAGTTTAGATTAAAAAATTATAGTTTCCTAGTCTGTTTTTTGTTAAATGTTGGGTAGTTTTCAAAAAAAAAAAAAAAAGAAGAATTAAGAAATTAAAAAAATGACCTCTTTAAAGTACCAACAAGAAGCAAATCCAGTTTAAAAAACTGCTGGTCAAAACATTGCGACAAGTATTTCCATACGAAAAAATTTATACAAACTTTCAATTTAATTACACAATTTCATAATTTTTATCGATTTTTACTCTTGCCATTTTTACCATGTCTTACCATGTTTTTATGGATACCCATTGTCGTTACTTTTAATAATTATGATATAACATAATGTATTAGGAAGGTAATTTTGTAAAAGTAATTTATCTAACATTCTATTTTAACCAATTAATATTAATATTTATAAGAAAAATATGTTATAGATGCATTTGTATGTGTATTGGTATTATTTATGATTAAATATGCCAAATATTAAGGAAGTCAATAAATATTTCGCACAGCAATTTATTTAAAAAAAAACACACAAACAATTTATGATAAAGCATTTCTTATCGATAAAATCATCACTAATTTAAAGTAAATTTATAATTAAAGAACCTTTTTTAATCAGATAATAACACAATATATTACATATTATAAAACCAAAAGATTTAAATTTATAGGTTGAATTAACAATACATGGTCTATTTAATATTTTTTAATAAATTTTAATCATAAAAGTAATTTTATAGAGATATAATACACAAATTATTCAATTTTCTTCAATTTCAAAATTGCTTCTCTCAGTTTGGTCACCTCATTTTCTATTATATCCTGACATAACATTCCTTCTTCGTCAAAATAATTTGCAACCGATTTAGATATTTCTCGTTCTCTGATATTGCCAGAAACTGAATCTTTACGTATAATAGTTAAATAGTACATTCCTGTATGTTTTTTTATGTAGCTGCTAGCTTCCCATACAACATCTGGATTAAAACCGCTTTCATCTCGTTCTAATGTCACAGCAAATATGCCTTTTTCCATGTATGTTGTATACAATGTAATTGCGCCCATAGTGATAAAGTATAAAGCAACACATACCGTAAGAACAAAACGGGATTTTGGAAATGGATTGAAGAAGTCCCAACCAAGGGCAAAAGCAGCAACGAATACAGCAAATGTACATATTAATAAACGGCAATCAATTAAAGAAAAATCTTCAATATGATTATATTTAGTTATGAATACTTCCTTCACGGCATCATCGAGAGTATTTTTTAAAGCGAGGTAATCCCACTTATTAATTTTGATTTGTCTGTCATCTGTATTTGAATCTTCTTTGGCCATTATAACTTTAGTTTAATATTAAACTTCAAACTAACTATAAGTATTTTAAAATTAATTCAATATTTCGTAAATATGATACGTGTTGAAAAAAATTTATCATAATATTTGCAACATTAAACAATAATAGTAGAATACTAGAATAAGTTAACTGTAAAGCACTGCAAAAGGTTGTGGATTTGAAATTGGTGATTCACTAAAAATTTAAAACTGATAATATTATCAATAAGTGTAAACAAATATCAGTGTTGCCAAAAACTTAAAAGCTAAAAAAAAGCCGGACATACTTCGCACGATAGGTGTACTTCGCACGACGGGTGGTATTCTCTTGACGGGCGTATTAAACTTTAAAGAAACGATAAATCATTTCTTCAGTAAAACGATTCTGAACAAAGGAAGTTAATAATATAAAAAAAAAAAATGTTCTAAAAATGTCCAAAATTTTTTTTCACATTTTCAAAATTTTCTTGCGCCAAAATCTTTTTTATAGGATTTTCTATCTATGTTTAAATTTTCATAAAATTCGGATCAAAGAATTATGTTTTCCGAGTCGTTTTTGTCAAATTTTGGGCAGTTTTTTCCAAAAAAAAATTGAAGAATTGAGAAATTCAAAAAATGACCTCTCTAAAGTATAATCTAGAGGCGAATCGGGTTTCAAAAAGTTATTGATCGAAACTTTTGAACAAGTATTTCTATACGAAAAGTTGTACATAGAAAAATAAAAAAAATAATAATAAACATCATTGTAAAAATACTAGCTTCTTCACTTCGCTCAGAATCTAAAAAGCGTTATGGAAAAGTCAGACATTAATATTATTCTTTTTATTGGTTTAGTAAGAACGTAAGGACTAAGTATTATTATAATATAGTTATTACTTATTACTTAATATTAGGTATTCTTTGGTTTTATTTCTCTGCACGATTTAAGATTGTTTTAAATCGTGCTCCTCAGATAGGATAATGGGTAGCCTTTGGGGAGGGCAAGGAAGGGCACTTATAAAATAATATATTTTTTTTAATAATTATGTACCAATAATATGATTTTGATCTCGCTGTAAAAAATATCGTTTCATCAAAAATTGTCTACATTTAGAATTTTAATTTACACAATATTATGTAATTTAATAATAACATTAGGAAATTTGTGTGAAATCTTAGTGTAATGTGTAAGAATATCACACCTAAGGAGCGGATAATACCCATAGTATGAATTATGTCCCGCTTTTTTTCTTGTAATTATTTAGTAAATAGTATTTAGTGCAGGTATGTTCATTAGATTTTGCATGGAAACAAAAAAAAATTAAATTTTTAAAAAGTTCTTTGCCTCTCCCTGAAAAAATATATATGGGCGCCAATAGATAGGATACATATATTTTATGAAAATATTTGGGAAAAACTACCCAAAATGGACTAAACGCCTTTAAAACATTTTTTTTAGTCCAAACTTATTGAAAATAAATAAAAGTATAGATAGACAATGAAATAACATGCAAATTTTTGATGAAAGAAAATTTTTAATATGTGAATATTTTTCATTTTTTCATCAATGTATTTTTTTCCTCTTCTTAATTATTAGTGGGATACATTATACATAGACATAATAAGGGCTCTTCAATGAAAGACTCTTTTCGTTAACAATTTTGTCAATTCAAAATTATTTTGGCTAGAAAGTAAATAATAAGAAGCAGTAAAACAGTTTTCTGAATTAAAAATTAGAAAAGTTAAAATCTAATATTATTAATGTAAATGATATAAGTAGGGGGAATGGATTTTATTGTAAATACATATACATATTTGTATTGGAATCAGATATCTTTAATCTAATAAAAACTGTGTATGTTTTAGATCATTCTAATTAAAATATCCTTAAATTTATTTTACATGTTTTAGATTCTGAACAAAGTGAAGAAGTTTGTATTTTTACAATGACGTTTATTTTTTTTTTTCTGTATAGACTCTTTCGTATGTATCTAATTGTCCAAAAGTCTCGATTAGCAACTTTTTGAAACCGGATTTGCCTCTAGTTGGTAAATCCGTGTAAATTTAAATAAAGACAGACAATAATATTAGAAACATTTCGACGCAGAAAATTTTGAAAATGTGAAAAATAATTTTGGACATTTTTCCAACACTTTTTTTCTCATTATTCTATTCCTTTTCTTTATTTATTCATATGTTAATTATGCACTTATCACATTTGTTGACTATAAAAGCTCTTTTGTTTAATACAAGAGTACTCTCCGTCTCTCCGACCAATCTATTGACATTTTTTATTTGAAAAACTTCAACAATATATTTGTTTCTCATTGCATTGTTCCAGAATAATAATAATTTTATAAGCTTACATTTTTAATATATATTTTTTTATATTTAATATTTATAATTAAAATTATTAATTATTAAATTTATTATAATTTTTTTTCATAGTTTTCAATACTAATATATTTTTTTGTAATTTACATATTTTATTCCATATTTTTAAAAAAAATTGGTACATATTTTTGTACTTATTTAAATTTTTTTTATTACAATAAAATCTGTTCTCCAGTTAAGTATCAAATTTTAAATTACTTTTACATGACCATGTAATAAAGTTATAAAATATAATATTAAGAATATATTTACTATTTATATTTAATATTACTAAAAACTAAACTTTACCTTATAACTAGGTGACAGAGTAGAGGGTGCCAATATTTCTAGCACCAGCCCTGGATTTATAATTTCTTTAAAAATTGGCACACCCACCATGTTCCACCCAAAAAGTCAAAAATGCCCATGGTACGAAGTATGTCCGGCTTCCTAAATTTAATTTTAATTTATTTTACGGGATAAACATTTTATTAGTTTACAATTTTATTTTGTTATAAATAAATTAAACATGACATTTTATGCGGGTGATAAATGAAAATTTAGGTGTTTTGGGTAATGATTAAACATACATTTATTCGGGTTGATTATGATTTATGGTTAATTCAGGTGTTAAAAAAAATCATACTGAATATGATTTAATACATGAGTTTAAATGCGAATTTGATTTAATAATCATATTTTATTTTAAAAGTAAATTTAATGCAAAATAATAATTTAATCCTTTATTTTTTTACCGAAGTAACATATATATTAAACCTCAATTAACTTCGTTAACTAACTGAAGAACATAAAAATTTAACATATTTATGTTGTGCTTATTTCGCAATATGTTTTCAATGTTTTTAACGTCCAAAAATATCGTTCATACCGTCTATAAGTCGTGCAGTGAATAACGTAGATGAAGTATATCAGCAATAGATCCAACAAAATTAAGAATTTTTCTTTGGACTATTTTTTACTGACGACAGTTGCCTGATGTAAATATGTGGATTCCAAAGAATAGCATCACATTCCAAACTTGGATAGACAAGAGAGTAGAACAAAACTGTAGAGATTTTATTCTTATTTTAAATTCTGAGTGGAGTGAAGAAACTAGTGTTTTACAATGATATTTATTATTTTTTTTTCTGTGTAGATTTTAAGTTCTAAATGAAGTGAAAAATAAACAATGATGTTTATTTATTTCTATTTTTTTTTCTATGAACACTTTTTCGTATGGAAATTCTCGTCCAATAATCTAGAATAGCAACTTTTTGAAACCGGATTTGCCTCTAGATGATACTTCAAAAAGTTTTAAACTTTTTCATGAGAAAAAAATTGTGAGAACAAAAATATTTTTGTATGAATCTGAAAGTTAAACCCCTTGCATAAATTATCAGTTCAATTTATAGAACTTAATGCCATCTATAAAAAACCTGAAAACTTCTCTACCTACCACTGAATAGGGCATGATTTGGATTACGGTTTAACAATTTAAATGAGAGAAAAAAAATACTTAGAGCCAATATCCCTCGATGGCTGCGTTGTTCCTTATTCATTTATGATAGTGATTAGTATTTAGTGGTAGAATCGATAATTTTCAATTTTGTCTTATAGACATATTTAAACATATAATGTTTTATATGGATCACGGCGTTTCCGATGTCTGTAAACGTTTATTTCGTCGTTTATCAAACAGACGATTCAAATTAATTTGTTAGCAAACGTTGTCAACGTTTACCGCTATCGAATTTCTTCATAGTTCAATCGTATTATCACTGGTTATAATGTTTAAAAACAAAAACCATTTACCAAAAACACTTTTTTTCACCAATATTTTTAGATAAAAAGGGCCCCCCCTCAAAGTTAATAGTGTACAGGGTTTCTATTTTCTTAAATCAGGCCCTGGTGCAGCATAGAGTAACTATGAGTAAAACTCTATAGTGTGCAGGCTGCATACACAGTGGACAGGCCGGGTCAGGAGCCGACTGGAAACCACGAGAGGTGAAGATGGTAGATTCGGTGGTAAGTGTAGGACTCCCTCGTGACGTGTGCGTAATTTGGTTGCCATTAACGGCGCTAACACCTCTAACTACAAAATTGAAAATAATATTCTAAGCAGCGGCCGTAGGGGCTCGTGCACAGACCACAGAAGAAAGGAATAACGAAAAATAGATCCGCCGAAGTGTTGGCAACACTGCAGCCACTCTTCTCGGGGGTTCGCTTGCGGCACTCCATCGGCCCCCGCCGGTCCATCCTGAACACGTTCCCTCCCATACAGTGTTGCGCGATCGCGTTACGACGTCCGTATTTCATTTGTGCGGCAACTCTAGCGCGGTCCGGTGCTGTTATTCTGTGTGGCCAATCAACAGTCTCGCGCTCCTCCGACCCACCACCACTGCCTTCCGCCGCCGCTTTCCAAGTTGGTGTTCGTTACCGACTGTGTTTCGGCGTCCGGGATATGTGCGAATTGTAAACATTTGTTGTTCGCAGACACCACACTCGTTGCTAAACGTTTTGCTTTGTGATTTTTTTTACTTGTCGTCCGTCTGTTCGTTTCGCCGCCAACCGTTTTCGCGAGTCGCGTATCCTCTTGTCGACAGCCTGCTGAACTCCCGAGGTAACGTAACGTATTCCGCCACAGCCCGCGGGTTTTCGGAGTCTACGCGCTAAACAAGAACTGTCGCGTAGGCGGCGTATGAACACGCCGACGGCGTGAACCAAACACTCGCGGTGGTTTTCTCTCAACCGTGCCTCCTAAGTCCCCGGCAAAGCATCCGTTTTCCATTCTCTCCTCCTGTCACTCGTCCGAGCTCTAGAGTTAATTCAAATTTTATTTTTTTTTTCTTAGTCTTTCAACCGCGAATTTTTCGCGTAGACGACCCTGCTGCTGTAGTACACGCACACAGCACAGTGTTCCGTGGCTTGTCCCGACGATTGTCTTTTTTCCTCCCCGATTCCCGCCCCCTCACCCTTTGTCGTGTATCCCCAGCTATCTCCGTTTCTCTGAAACCAATGATAACAGAAGCCTTTGTTCGAGGTGACATCACAAAGTCCATTGTCTCTATCGGTCAATTCCCGTGTTTCTGCCGTCATTCCGCGTCTTTTTCGAATTTGCGCTGGAAAATGTGAATGTCTTCCGCTTAAGCACGTCGTCTTTTCGACGTTCGGCCTTGAACTGACCACAACAATCGTTCACCCCATCACTAGTATCATCAATACCAAGTCTCATCACTCCATTCGGCGAAACTTTGTGCATGCAAGTACCTCCCCAGAACGCCGAGTAAAAATTTCCGAATCTATTTGTGTGATCTTAAAATAGGTACCTAGTAGAACTCTGGTAGTTAGTAAAAGTAGTTATAACATAGTGATTTCTAGTTTGTTTGTTCGCATCTGGTTAAGTTTCACAAAATGTTTTAAAATCATTTTTTTGTTTAATTAAAATATTATTTGCTTTTTTTTAATTACCTTTGCAATTTTAGGAATATTGTTTTTCTCAATACAGTTACAGCACATGTTAATATTTCAAATATTTGTTATTTTTTAAAGATTTAGTGACACTTTATCTATGAGAAACCTTAACACACTTTATTTTAACAGAAAATCAATAAAACTGTTGTTATTAGGTACTCATAAGTTCGAAAGCAACATTTTATAAAATTACATTTAGTATATTATATACAGTGATGAAAAATGCAAAAGATTTCTTTTAATTTAACCAACTGATATTTATCTTTAGAAATTATAAATTATTTATTTAAATTTCTTTTCATAAAATTTTGTATCTAAGATTAATTTTTAATAAATAGTTTCTAATTCAGTACCTCTATGATTCTTAAGATTTTTTATCTTTCACTACATTGGTACTGATCTAGTAATATATAATTTTAAAATTTATTTTTTTCTTCTCGCGGGTACCTAAACCAGCAAAATAATATGAATACTCATTTTGAAAATAGTATTTTTTATTGTACCATATAAATTGAATTTCAATAACTAAATTATTTGCATTACTTATATATTTTAAATATTATGATTAATTAACTACCTATTAATTATATTAATTTAAAAATAATTTGTATTTCTATAAGGCTACCTAAATGTTGTATAAATTATAATAATATTAAAAAAAAAAGCTTTGTATAACAGATACTTATTGGGATGAATGTTTGACTGTTTTACTAATAAGTCTATAATTGATGTGATTAAAATAAAGTAATTTAGGATTAACAATCATTTGAGCTATAATTTTCTTAGCTGAAAAAAAAATTCCAGTCTAATAGGTACACTTATTTATAATGAGAGAACTTTTCAAATTTCTAGTAGGTAATATCTAATTAGTTTTAGAGTTTTGAATAAATTATTAAAATATATTTGCAACATATTTTGCCTTTTTACTTATGCTTATCAAAAGCATACACATTTTGCTACACATTTAATTTACTTATAATCAATAATTTATAGAGTCTTCTAAAGAATTAATAATAATGTTTTTCTTTTATTTATATGTTATAGGTCATTCAATACTGGCAGCAGAATTTTTCTAGTTCTGAATACTACTATACATTTTTAAAATGGTATCCACTAGGCAACAGTGTAGTAGTTCAGGTTCTACATCTAAAGAGGCTGTAATATCAAAATCTGAAAAAAGCTTCAATGTAACTAGTTTAGTCCCTGATAATTCCAATCAGTCGACTCAAGTTAATTTATTAGATCTTCCATATGAAGTACTTGAAAATATCCTGTCGTATACTAGTTTCAAACATATATCACAATTAAGATCGGTATGTAAAATAAATCTTTAGCTTCTTAATCATTACATTTTAAATTATATTTATATATTTTACAGGTTTCCCGACAGTTTAACATTGTGTGTAGCACTATGCTAAATTATACATTTCAACGTTTACAAAATCAAATGCTGCATCGTTTTCAAGTTATTAAAACAAAAATGCCTCGACGTGAATCTGCTAGGAGACAACATCCACTTGCTTGTGAATCAGATATTGTTGAAACACTTCACATGAGATTATTATTATTACGTATGGCATTTGGCAAACACATCGAAAGAAAACACATATGTTTTTTTGCCGGAGAGGTAATATTCTTCTATATAGTCTATTCAAAATGAGATGATGACTCGGCGGCAAAGTTGTGCGCATGGGCTTGGCTTTTGTTCCGTGGTAGCGCTTTACGCGCTGCCGCGGACAGGAGCTCTAATTAGTCTAGTATCGACTGCCGATGTGTGTAGATAATTTAAAATGCATTGAGCCACAGCACAATGTACGTACGCACATTTACCTAACGCGGAACGCATGACGCACACACGCACATCCACGTCTCGCGTGAACATTGCTTTGGTCACGTGATCGATGCTTGTGGAGGGAGTATGACCGGCGGCTGGCCAAAACTGGTCGCCGCCGAGTCATCATCTCATTTTGAATTGATTATAGTTATATTTAAGAGTTGGATTATTTATTAAATTTGTTTTATTTTATTTCAGATTTTAGATGAAGTGAATAAAATATTACATTATATTAAAGTAACTACAAAGTTGGCAAGGCCATATAAAGTGACAGATGAACTTTTTGATTTATCTACTATGGCTATGGAATATTTTAGAGAGAAAATTGAACCAACTCTTCCTGAAATTCGACTTTTTGCTAATGATTATCATGAATTCCCTTCACCTTTAGGTACACAAAAAAATTATCTTATTGTTTGAAAAAAAATAATTTATAATATTTTTCTAGGACCACCTAATACTAGAACTATTACCAGCATGTGCTTAAGAAAACGTAGTTTAATGATCCGTGAAGGTTCTGTTTCAAGTTTGGAAGGTAAACGATCTCAATCTGAAAGTCCTCAATGTAGTTCTATGTTGCGGAAAAATGTGTGTAAAATTAAACAAGGAATAAAAACGTAAGAAAATTTGATTTAAAGTTTTGAAATTATGAAGTTGATAAAATAACTAGCTTTTTACACACACACACTGTTTCATTTAATACAAAATTGTATGTAAAACTAATTTTTAACACAATTTTAAAAGTGGTTTCTAAACATGAAATTCTAAAAATCTACCCTACTATACTATATGTCATAAATATATTATGAACTAATAAATAAATATATAACTCTTTAAACAGTATAATCATTAAACATTGCATAAAATTAGGGAACTCAAAACATAAAGTAATTAATGTATAATATTTGCTGTCATTTGTAAACTTAGTCCAATAATAGTAAGTGAAAAAGGTCTATTGTAAAGTTGGATTCCAATTTTTCAGCTGTATATAAACTCGATATGATAGTCCATATTAATATTTTTATAGTTTTTATTTGTGCTGTTTATTAAGTTATATCTTGTTTGATTTTGATTTTGGAATTGTATAAAATTTATAACAGACTTGCATTGTATTAATTGTTTTTGAATTGATTTAAAATTTAATGGTTGATAAGTTTTAAATTATTACCTTTATTTAATAAATTGTTTTCAGCTTTATTTAAATTTGTGGAAGTCAAATAATAAGTGATTCATAGTTGAAAAGAATGTTGGGTTTTTAATTTGTATTTTTTGGGTATTTTTCAATACTAAAATATTAATTTTATGGTTAACTCAACGTCATTTTTTATTTTTATTTATAATTGTAATTTTTGTTGGTCATGATTTTTAAAATATGATAATTGTGAGTAATTTAAATATTAAGATAAATTTGATTCTAAATAATTAACATCTCCTATTACTACATGTTTTTACTGTATAAAAATAAGCTGATCTGATTTTAAAGTGCAAGTTTTTTTGAATAAGGAAGTGCCATGGGTACAACTAGTTTTATATAAATTAGCTTTGTATGTACTAGTATTGCAATATATATTATTATATATTGTGGCCGGTGAAAGAAAGCAAGTGAGCAGTGTATAAAATATGTCACACTTTGCGCATGTTTTCCCCACCAACACGACAGCTGCTGCCAGCACAGGCGCTGATGCCGGCACAAACAGTCTAATAGGAGTGAGAAAAGAGACAACGAAACCAAAGAGTATTGTCATTTAGATGTTCGAGCGACTTGCGTTTTCTCACCGGCCGTAGTATAGTAATTAGTAATTTTTTTTGATAGTCTGTATTTTTATGTAAGTACAATAAAAATGCATTTTCCTGTAATTCAGAAATTAATTCTTTAAGAATATTTTATGATTATTGAAATTTTCTATATACTGGTTTTACAGAATTAATGTTTTGATATATATTTATTTTTTCAAGTTAACATATATGTATTGGTATCCTAATTTATTATTATTTTACTATTATATATAAGGTTTGAGCCTCTATAAATATATTATTTTCCGTCATAATTTTATTTATTTATTTTTTTAATTAGAGCTCAAAGTTGTCATCTGGAGCGTGACTTTTTGGATCTAAGAAAACAACTACGCAAGTAAATAAAATATAAATACAGATTGTTAACTTTTTTGTTTATAAATTTGTTATGTTATTTTATAGAACATCAGCCCAAGTAGGTAATTTACAACGAGAGTTAAAACAATGTAAATCTCAGATGGCTGAGCAACATAAAACATTGGTAGAATATTCAAATAGAATGGATGAATATGATAAAAAAAATGAAGAAACGAATAGAAAATTCAGTACATTATTACAAGTAAGTGTTGACTATTGCTCAGTTACAGTATGTATACCATTTCTAGTTGGTAATTTCAAGAAAATTATTTTATAAAAAAGTGTGAAGAAATCTTTATGAGTATTGATACCAATGTAATTTTGTATATTAAAAATCCACCTTTTAGATTCTGAATGAAGAGAATAAATCTTCTTTTACATTCTTTATATTATTGACTTCCTTTGTTCAGAATTGTTTTATAGAAGAAATGATTTATCGTTACTTTAAAATTCTATACATCCACCAAGAGAATCTGATCCAGGGAGCAAAGTATATCCAGTTTTTTTCCTATTAAACCATGAAACCAGGAATCACTGTTACATTATTTATTTTCCATGGTATTAAAAACAAGTAGAAATTAGGCCTGCCGCAATTTACCAAAATAAACTTTGTTTTTTCATTTAAAACAGAAGACAATAATCTATAGACCATATTGAAGTTATTTCAAATAGAAATTATTCTTAAAAATATTAGAGGATTCTCTTCAACTTATTTCGATTTTCTTAATAAATATTTTGCACAACGTTTTCTTCAATTTCATTTAAATGTATTAAAAAAATAGAGAAAAGTAAATAATACATTTTTAAAAATGGTATTTGACTAAAATTATGATATGCAAAATATATTTTTCCCAACAAAATTATATATATATATATACAAGAAAATTTTATTATTTATATTATTTATGTATTATATTTAAAATTATATTTTAATGATAATAATAAAAAACCAAACAAATGTAATTATTTATGTAATTTATATAATTCATTAATCAATCTTTGGAACTTTCGAGTCCAGAGTTTCTCCTGTGGACTTTGCTAAATATTTGGCTGAACTATGAATAATTTAATAAAGATTGTTCTCCAATATTTTGGTCGTGGAATTCTTCACAAGGTGTATATTATTGAAGCACGTTTTTATAATAAGAGAAGCTTCTTCTGTTTTTACAACTATGGATGAAATTAAAAATCTATTTTATCAAGTAAAATTTTAAATCCTGGACAAATCATTGTCTTGGGACACCAGACACTTGGTTGAAAATTTAAATAGATAATATCCCAGCAAAACCGGGGGACTAATGGCAATCCTACTCTAGACCTAACCTAATCGTGGTAATCATGATAATCCTAATAACTAAATAAAATTGTAACCATGATAATTGTGGTGAGAATGGTAACCATTGCAACCATGGTAACGTAGTAATTATTGTTACGTGGTTATTGTATTACCATTGAACCTCTGCTCAGAATCGTTTTATTGCAGAAATGATTTTTCATTTCTTTAAAATTTAATTTACTCATCAAGGATATCCTACCTGAAAAGTAAAGTATATCCATGGTTCAAAGTCTGTCCGGCTTTTTTAAAATTGAAAACATTGAATTTTGTGATATAGTATAGTTAAATACTGTCTTCATTATTTAATTCCTAATAATAGCATGTCATTTTGTTATTTTTAGTATTGTTTATTTTTCTTAAGTTATTGTTTGTGTTACTACATTATTCTAATGAGATTTTCATGTGTAAATAAATCATTATTATTTTAGATTCTGAACAAAGTGAAGAAGCTAGTGTTTTTACAATGATGTTTATTTTTTTTTTTTCTGTTAACACTTTTTCGTATAGAAATACTTGTCCAAAAGTTTCGATCAATAACTTTTTGAA
>JAIPRM010000008.1:38283-49076 GCA_025469315.1 Stegophylla sp. TES_Ste_2020
AATGTGAAAAAAAATTTTGGACATTTTTCGAAAAATTTTTTTTTCTTATATTATTAATTTCCTTTGTTCAGAATCGTTTTACTGAAGAAATGATTTATCGTTTCTTTAAAATTTAATACGCCCGTCATGAGAATACCACTCGTCGTGCGAAGTACATCCATCGTGCGTAGTATGTCCGGCTTTTTTTATATGTCATTTGTATTTTAGGAACTCAATAAATGCAAGACAGAAATTCAATATCTACAATCTGCGTCTTCTTCGTCTGCTCCTTCAGTTTGCTCTTCTTGCAATACTACTGCAAGTGATCTATCCACAGTTATGGTACCACCTACTTTAAATTCTACTGCTAATTCTGTGCGAAGTAGATTATGTAATCAAGCTGATCCAACTCCAAAGGAAACCAAAGAGGATTCTGTAGATCAAAATGAATCAGTAGTATCTGATGAAGTAAAAAGTTCTGATGACCAAGAACCATCCACAAGTACTGGTGTCAAACGTAAATTAGAATTGGCTATTCCAAAAGCAGCAAAGCGTGTCAGAGCTGTAACCAAAAAAGTACGCAGCATAAATAACCTTAACTAGACGATAAATAAATGATAATGAAAAATATTAGTTTTCATCGAAACGAATCTACCTCTCACGTCCATACAAACATAAATCACAATTTTTGATACAAATTATTAATTAATATTTAGTTAAAAATCTAATCAATTAAAAATCATGATTTAACTGTAATTATATTTTCCATATAAATGTAATATAGTTTAATTAGTGATAAATATTTTATTTTGGTATTCAGTATACAAATAGTTGATGTATTTTTAAGTATATTTATATATTTAATATTTATAGATTAGGTTGATTTTGAAACTTGATTTTTTTCATTTATGTTTCCCCAATCAATAATTACTATATTATACTATAGGTACAGTTCTTCATTATTTGTGTGATTAGAGGAAGTTTCGAGTAACATTTTCTTATTATCACATTTTTAAATTAAATTAAACATAAACTAGTTTTATATTTTCTGCTTAATAGTGTGCATTTTTATTTTAATCTTGAGGAAACTCATATTTTAGTAAATTTTTAATATTTATATTTTAGTTTCTCGATATTATGTTTAGTGTTTAATAATTTTAACAATACTACTACCAGTACCTTACAAATTTTTACCTTTCTAGTGATTATTCATAAAGTATAACTTTATTCTAATGATTAATATGTTCAATTATTTTTATCAATTTTAGACAAAATTTATATGTATACACATACACACACACATATTTATTTTATTATATGCTACCAAATCAGAAAATTATATTGATGTGTTTGTTATTTACAGCCTTAAAATGAATGGTCATGCATTATTTAATAAAAAAAAAATGTCAAAACATTTATTTTATGATTATTGTCATCTAATAATAATGGTTATATGTAACATATATACCTTTAAGTACAAAGACTGTCCATATTTTAATTATAATTATTAATTATTAGAAAAATATCTCAAGATCTATGTGTCACTGTTTTATTAATTATCTCAGAGAAATAATTTGTTTTATGAGATAATAATTTCTCTATTTAGGTATTATACTTGAAAATGTTATATTAATAATCTGTTTAATCAGGAAATGTAAATGATAATTGGTCTTAGGTCTCTTGTATTCATAATTATACTAAATATAGCAAACAATGTGAAATTTTGTATGCAACATCTAAAAATTTATTTTGTAAAAAACTGTAAGCCCAGAAAACATTAAATTTAATACATTTTGGTTTAGTTTAATTTGTATTCATTTAAAATTTTTAAATAAATTGTACATAATTTTCACAATTCAATTATTCCTTGTGTTTCAAAGCAAAATTTTTTAAATTTTATTTTTAATAATAGTTACAAAATGTAATGTTGTAATGTTACGAGTATATAATTAAAATAAATAAACATATTAAGTAATTTTTAAATGAACAAAATTATTTTCCATAATATGTGAATATTTGTTATATAACCTATGTCATTTAAATCATTGGTCTTATGGAATATAGTATAGTTTTTTTTAATATTTGTTGTGACTGTATCTTCATTAATTTCTCAATGTTTTTAATATATTGACTTTAATTGATATAAATTTAAATTTTATCTACAAAACTTTTTAATGAATTTTTGTTTAATTTATTTTTTGGGGAAATAAGATTATGTATTAGCTATTATTACATGTTTTGTGATGTCTAAATATACAATCAAATTCGCTTATAATGTTGTTTAAGGGAATTAGATTGTCCTACCCAAACTTCATTATAAATCAATTAAAAAAAGTTATTAGTACCTACTCTAATATACTGTATAAATTAATATATTTGATATTTTATTCTACAAAGAAAAATGAGCTGAAATATGTGATCCTTATTATGATCAATTCCTTGGTTTTCTGAAAATAATTGGTGATGGTTAATTATATGAAAGGTGAATCAAATAAAATATTATAACAAATTATGAAGATGTAATAAATTAGAAATAATCTGTTACACTAAAAATAGAAAATCATTATAGGCAAATACTTTTTTCCAAAAACGTGGACAATCTGTCAAAAAAATGCAGTCACCAGAATTTCTATATAATTGAAAATTGCTTTTTAACATAACTTCAAAAATAAAACAGCTAGGGACATGAAAAACTGTCCCCAACTACTGAAAATGGTTACGAGAACATTTCATAAAAAATTATTAATTTTGATTTAAGTACAGCAATTTGAAAATTATACACTTTAACGTAAATAAAAGAAATGGATTCGATCGTTTTTTTGAAACTTTTGGTACGTAGTTAGAGAATTTCATTGTAATTATTTTGGTGTAGTAAAATTTCTTACGACTAAGAACTAAACATTTAACAAGGGTTTGATTGGAAAAAATTGGAGAAATTACAGACAAATATTATGAAAAATATTTCTATGTTATGTACACTCAAAAAGGTTGATAATGTTTTTTGCCATCATATGTATTTTTCAACGCTGAATACAACATAGTGGATTAAAATTCACATGCATAGTTTTCTAATTATTTTATTCTAAATTGAAAATTCAACATTTTTGGTTATTATATTAAATACCTACTATTTCAATGTTATTGTTAGGGGTTAAGGCATCAGTCTTAAAATATAACAGTACCAGATTCAGATCTTAACCAGTAAACTTAATTTTTTGCACTTTTTTCAACAGTGACTGATCAGAGGTGCAACTATAAACATTGGTACTTATTATGTTGAAGTGTATGTGAATATATGAAAATCAATTTTCGTTTTTTAATGAATGTTGTACGTGACAAAATAATTTTTAATTCAATGTTAAAGTTCAATTTTGCAAAACTGATAATTATAGTTGTGTATTAGTGGAAACTCCGCTCAGAATCGTTTTATTAAAGAAATGATTTATCGTTTTTTTAAATTTAACACACCCATCAAGAGTATCACACCCAAGGTGTTTTTTTTATAGTTGGTTACCATAAGTAAACTACAGTCTGTCCAGCGAGAGAACGCGCCGCGCGCCTACCAAAATTGGTCCGTATTCACGCATCCCCGCGCGTACTCAGCCCGGTGTGCCCACGACAGTTCACCGACCGGCTGTACGTGTCCACGTGTCCAATACGGATCGATCGGCTAACTTCGGCAGGCCGAGAGAGAGAGGGGGAAATGGGGCCTCGGCACTCGCTCGGTCGTCAGTCTACATGCGCAGAAGCGGCGCATTCTCTCGCTGGACAGACCATAGTTATGTGTATTATTGACAACTCAGATATTCTCTCTTAAATTCTATTTTAGATTCTGAGTGGAGTGAAGAAGATAGTGATTTTACAGTAATGTTCATTTCGTTTTTTTAATTATTCTGCTTGTTCATATTTTTTTGTTATTTATAATTTTGTATTTATTTTATAAAACTGGTAATTATTGCTGTGTATTAACTGATACTCTGTACATAATTGTTGAAATACCCATATGATGTATACCGGCTTTTATTTGATTTCTATGTAATGCAAGTTTAATGAATAAAGGATTTAAAGTAAATTTTGACTTATTAATTTGCAATACAAATAGGTATATCAAACGTAAAATTTAATGAAAATAGTCATTTAATTTGTATATAAATTTTTTTTATTGACAATTTACAATTTTGTTTCATTAGTTTCAAATGGTTTTTTCAGTCTTTTGTTTTCTTGAATTGTTTCCTCTTCAAATAAATCTTTAACTGCAACTAATCTGTTTGAATTTTTTATGTGATGTTGTATGTAAAACATTTGATTCTTTTTACTGACTTCAAAACCTTTGAAAAGATCTAATATGTTAAATGAGTCTATGTTTGTTAAAGAAGATTCTATCAACCATGCAGCATTTCTTAATTCTATCCGAAATCTCTCCATTTCTTCTGAACTTATATTTTTGCTTACATTAAAATGAACTTCTAATGGATTAACAATGTATAATGCACTATATTCTGGCTTATTGATTGTTTTTCCAAAATTTAATGATATTGCATTAGTTTGAAAATCGAAAGATGCGTAATATTGGAAAAACCCAAATAAAAGTTGATCTAAGGTCTTCTTGTTTTTATCAGTTCGAGGAAGTTTAGATACATCTCTTAAAAATGAACAATTGATTCCATCATTTGTAATTCGAACATCATCATTTTCAGCTCGTTTCATTAGGGTATGAATGTCTGGTATGATTTTTTCTTGTTGTAAGTAAAATAAAACTAACAGAGTTAAAGAAAAATTAGTTATCCATCTACCTGGTATATCATTTGTTAAATTAATCTCTCTAGCCCACATTTTTACTGTAAAAACTAAAGGTCTTACTCTATAGTCAAAATTACCAAAAATGTATAACAGTTCTGACATGTTAACAGCTATTTCATTGGAGACTGCAAGATCACATTCAAGTCCAACAAAATCTTGAGAATATTTTACAATTGGTACCCTTGCTTGAGAAATACGCTTAACTCTAGAACAACCAGGTAAGAATAACTGCAAAAGATCTCCAAGTATTTCTATATTTCTCTGTATTTGTGTACGACTGTTTGATGTACATTTACCATGATAAATCAATCTACTAGTTTTATTTTGTTCGATTTTACTGTTCATTAGAACTAAGTCAATATCTGAACCAATCTTACCAAAGCTATTTACAGATGAACCAAATGGTAATACTCTTGACAAGGGGAAAATGCCCTTAAGTGCATTTTCAATCTGCATTGCTGTTAAAAATCGCAATCTTGTACCAATATCATTCAATTGTGTACGTTCAAATAATAGCAGCATCTGATTTGATAATGAGTCAAGTTTTTCTAATCCGATTTCTTTTATATTTGGCTCTATCATTGTTTGATTAGCTTGAAGAGGAAAGTTAAATTTGCTTTCACCAACTAAATTGGAGGTGTTTTTACTTGCATTTGAACGAAACCAAAGAAAAGGTGATTTAACAGCAATTACATTAGAGTCTTTAACATGTGTACTTTGGTCGAGTAATGTGTTAACGGCTGACTGATCTTCAAATTCGGCTAATACAAAATGATTAGAACCAGCTAGTTGATAGTGAAACATGTTTTTTATTGAACCAAATTTGGAACAATATGAATATAAATCAGAACATGAATTTTTTGAAGATACCTGTACTAAAACACTGCATTTTGACTGAGCCCGACGTTTACAAATTAATTTATCATATACAACAAACTCGTTTATGTCATTTTGAATACTCGATTTATATCGTACAGCATGATATCTTTTGATGATACTTGCATGAAGGTAACACAGACGTCTCAATGAATAAGTTTTATTCATATTAAAATTTTAAATTTTTTTTAAGTTTTAAATATATTATTTCACATTTTTAACATTCATAAACAAATAACAATTTTTATGGACTAAAAAATCAGACACATGAAAATAAGATTGAAACACACTGATGAGCATTTTTGCCAAATATACTATCAGTCATGATATCATGATCACAGTCTTAGATAATATTTATCAGGACCTTATTATTTAATCACAGAGTCAGTTCTTCTCCAGTTTGATAAGAATTAAGCAGGTGGCAATTCTGATACCACAGAATAGGTGACCTATTCTGTGATATAACCATTTGGGTGTGATTTTGGATCCATAAAGTTACTGATCGAAACTTTTGGACAAGTATTTCTTATACGAAAAGTGTTTAAAAAAGAAAGAAAAATAAATGAACATCATTGTAAAAACATAAGTTTCTTCGCTTCACTCAGGATTTAAAATAAGTAAACATCATTGTAAAAATACTAGCTTCTTCAACTTGTTCAGAATCACGGTTGTAGATATACAACCGTGTTCAGAATGTAAAATACATAGACATATTATATAATATTATATGTCTATGGTAAAATATTATAATTGTCTAAATTATTTCGCTTTGTCTATTATGTTTACAAATTACAATACGGCTACACTGTAAGTTGATAAGCGAACAATGATAGAGTCGGTTACAACTTGGTTACACAGATACAATACTACAGGTATATTATGTTATTGGTTATTATTCTTATTCATTTATTACAATAGTTGCATTATAATAATACTCATTAGTCGACAGTCATCGTCTCCTATGAACTCTGAATCATCATCACCTAGCTGACCTAACCATCATCATCTGATGTCTGTACTTTTATAGCTTTAACTTATATACCCACTAGGTGTGTTGTTATTAAACTTTGACTACTAACAATTATTGCCACCTAAACATTTCATAATACGTTTTTTTAGTACCTACCTACAATTTTAATATACTTCTTTATCTCTTTTAAGGCGTAACAATGTCCAGTATAACAACGGCCCCAATTTTGTTATCTGTGCCAACAAAACGTGCGTCTGAAGTGAACATTGTAAAACCCTTGAAACACCTTATATCGACACATTACAATTCAGCCGATAATCCTGAAGACTATACAGAGGCAATAAATGAATTTAGTAAGGTCCGTAGCCAAGCTCTATGGAAGGTGTTAGATAAATACGACAATTCTCTTGAGTTAATATACAAGTGAGCATCTTAATTGAATCAGTTTTGTTATTGGCTTTATATAAACATTAACTTATTTAAATTTCGTAGTTATTATGACCAGTTGACTGCACTGGAAGCTAAAATTCCAGCATCGGAAGTACAGATTCCTTTCAAGTGGAAAGATGCATTCAATAAAATGACATCATTTTTTGCTAATGGGAAAGTTAGTCTGAGTATGTTCATATTATATATTGTAATAATTTTTTTCTAATGCATATTTGGTGCCTATATACCTACATATATTTAATATTATAATTTAATTTTGTAATATTTAGCTCTCAGTTCATTTTCTTATGAAAGAATATGTGTCCTGTTCAATATTGGAGCCCTACAAAGCATAGTAGCAGCTGGACAAAATTTTGAGGCCGATGAGGGATTAAAAGTTGCTGCTAAATTTTTCCAAGTAAAACTAATTATATATTAATTAAATTAAATTTTACTGCAGTTTATTCTGTGTGGGTTTTGCAATAAATTAGGTATACCTACTCAGCAGATTTTAAATTTTAAGAGCTATTAATATTCTACGCCAATTGGGTCGTATATTCATAGTAAGTGTGTTGGATTTTAATGGAACATTAAATCATATCTACAAAAAATAGTTTGAGCAGAGCTTCAGTTAATGATAAAAAATAATATTTGTTAGTTTTAAATTGATTAGGTATGTTTAACAATAATTGTTTATAAATATAATTTATCCTTAGAACGTTTACTTTATTCTTACACTTTTATTTAATAACATAATAAAACATAAACAGACAGTAAGACGAGAACTATTTTGTCACAAGAACATTTGGAAAATATGAAAAAAAATTTTGGATATTTTTTTAACACTTTTTCTCATTAAATTATATTTCCTTTTCTTTATATATTTAATTAGATAAAAAAAAGTAAAGTAAAGCTAAGTAAAATAAAGACAAGTAGGCTGGTCATATTTTACTCTGCGGGTATTCTTTGCTTCTTTGTTGGTTGTGTTCAAAATAATTTAGGACCGAATGGTTAAATATCTTAAAACTCAATATCTATACTTCAGTTTTATTTTAATGATCTGTATAAATTCTAAGGTAATAATCAACACCTTTTACTATAATCATTACTATGCTGTGATAATACAATAATATTTTTTGTTTTTATGATAAAAATGGAAATGTTGGGATAATATTAATTTATTGCAATATGACTTGTTAGTGATTGAAGAATTAATACAGTATTATCGATAAAAAATAAATTTTAGAAAATATGATTATTAAAAAAGCAAAGATATGTAAATTAAAGTATAGACAAGAAAGACATACTTCGCACCTTGGATAATCTTTGCTCCTTGAATGATATACTCGTTGTTGAGTTTTAAAGAAAAGATACATTATTTCTTCTATAATACGCTCAGCAAAGATCAATAATAGTCATCATTTTCAACACTCCCACCAAGAGTATTTGATCCAAAGAGCGAAGAATATCCATAGTATGAAGTATGTCTGGCTTTCTTGTCGTTGTTTTACTTTACATTTTTTTAAATTTTTCAAAGGAAAAATAAAAAAAAATTGATATAAAAGAAGTGCTAGAAAAAATTAACAAAATATTTTTTTCACATTTTTCAAATTTTCTCGCGCCAAAATATCTGTTTACATTTTCATTTAGTTTGGGTTAAAATAAGATAGTTTGCAAATCATTTTTGTCAAATTTTGGGTATCTTTTCCTTAACTTTGAGAAAACAGTCAAGAATTTTAAATGGCCTATTTAATTACCATCTTGAAGCGAATCAGGTTTCAAAAAGTTGTTAGTAGAAACTTTTAAACAGGCGTTTCCAAACAAATAAGTGTTAACAAAAAATAATAATAATAATAAACATCATTATATTGTATTATTTATATCATTATACAACAAAAAAGTAAAGTATAAACAAGAAAGCCAGACATACTTCACACCACACATATTCTTCGCTCCTCGGGTCAGTTATTCTTGAAGGGTGTATATAATTTTAAAGAAACGATAAATCATTTCTTCAATAAGATGATTCTGAATGAAAGAAGTTAATAATATAAAGAACAATAATAGTCGTTATTTTCAACACACTCACCAAGAGTGTGTTGAAAATGTCCAAGTAACAAATAGTTTTCTATATCATAGATGTATTTTTTTAATTACTTTTTTTTTTTTTTGGATTTTTGGTATATATTTTAAAGTTTATTGGGGCATATAATATATTATAAATACATATTTTAATGATTACTATAAATCCCGAACCTTAGTTATTTATCTATTCCAATATTGCTTTAGTTTTTAAAATTGTAAGATTTGTTTTAAATTCTTAACAATCTTATGGGTCGGGTGTACATCCCAAACCCACCATGTGCCGAGATCTGAAGACCGGAGCTACCATGGATTTTCATTTAAATGATATATATATATATATAATTCTTCCTCATATACGAGGTGACCAAAGTAACGAAAAATAAAATATAATATATTTGAGTTGTTTTTATTTTTATTTTCTTATTGATTTGTTAGTTTTTTATTGAAATATATATAATATATGGTATGTGTATGATTGGTGGGTTTGAAAGGAGGGATAAAAATATATATATAAATTAGAAAATTATTTAGAGGGACAGGGATAACATTTAATTTAGATGTGAATCGACATACTTATACTATTGACTATGACCGTTTTCACAAGACTTCCTTCCATCAGTTTACCCGATTTATTGTTGTTGAGGTGTTGAGGCAGGGTTCGAATTCAGTACACATATACCATATATTATATATATTTCAATAAAAAACTAACAAATCAATAAGAAAAGAAAAATAAAAACAACTCAAATATATTATATTTTATTTTTCGTTACTTTGGTCACCTTTCCCTCGTACATGAGGAAGAATTATATATATATATATATCATTTAAATGAAAATCCATGGTAGCTCCGGTCTTCAGATCTCTGCACATGGTGGGTTTGGGATGTACACCCGACCCATAAGATTGTTAAGAATTTAAAACAAATCTTACAAATGGCGACCGTGACAGGACTTTTAACACGTCGGTTTGGAGGGTTCACGGTCTTCAAACTTCGGACATATAGCTAGACAACCACACAGCACCACGTACACGCTGTCAGGAATCTTCTTAAACGCTCCCAATTTAACGATACAAATATATTATTTTTTTTTTTTTACATAACATATCCACATTGATGATATTTAATTAGGTTACAAAATGTCAACAATACCGATTCATAGATAAATTTTGGACAGAATGTAAATATGTAACAATTGTTAAACATATTTAATATAAAACTGATATTATTGTATATAATAAACAAAAGCTCTACTCAGTATAATTTTGTTAAATAAATGATTTATTGAAATCCAACAAACTCTCAAAGAGTACAAAGGAATATACATGATGCTAAGTATGTCCAGCTTTTTTATACCTTTAACTATTGGTTTAATCATAAAAGTGAAAATAACAAAATGTTTAAAAATCATTTTTTCTTTTATAATTTGTTATTAAAAATAGTTATTGTTACAATATTTTTTTAATGTAGTTTTATTAATTTTCCAAATAATTCATCTAAAACAGATTAAAAACTATGTAATCAACTGAGAAATAAATAATTTTTTTTGTTATATTTTTTTAGATTCTGAATGAAGTGAAGAAGCTAGTGTTTTTACAATGATGTTTATTTTTTTTTTTTCTGTGTACAACTTTTTGTATAGAAATACTTGTC
>JAIPRM010000008.1:49176-102425 GCA_025469315.1 Stegophylla sp. TES_Ste_2020
GAAAAGTTGTACACAGAAAAAAAAAAAATGAACATCTTTGTAAAAACACTAGCTTCTTCACTTCATTCAGAATCTAAAAGATTTGCCACCTCTAGTGTAGGCTGAACTAATATGAAAATACATAAAAATATAATGTAATATAATTTATGAATTACAACGGCACATTTCTTATAATATAAGATTTACATAATATAGATATTAGGCAGACAGTTTCTTCCCATGTTTTGGTACTCCTCGCTACACTCCTTCGACGCCTTTACTTCTCTCCGCTAGATCTATATATCGATGGTGACAATCCAAAAAGACATAAGTGACACTTTTTATAAAATTAGGGTTTTGTTATTAGGGAACAAGCGACATCATTCTCTATCAATTGTTCTCACCCATTTATTAGTACGATAATTTTTTACAATAAAAACCATAAAATTAAATTTGGGCATAAGCTCCACAAAGTATAATATTATTTAACAGGTATACACATTTTAAGGACGTAAGCGACATTTAAATTTTTAATGTGAGCGTAAGCAACATTTAATTTTCTAATGTAGGCATAAGCGCTATACGATATCACTTTATAGGGCCTAAGCGATAAAAATATGGTTTGATTTTATATACTCAATTTATTGAAAATACAGTGTAAGTAAGTGATTTTTACACCTATATTATGTTACTACTTTAATCAATTTAAAGTTAAGACAAAGATAATTAAATTAGTAACTAGATTAAGTTATATATTAAATATTAATATATTAAATATTTGTAGTGCTTACACCCATAAGTTAAAACACCAAAAATACAGGTAAGGAAAAAAAATTGGGCATAAGTGCCAAATCATATATTATAATCTATTTTTAATTGATATGAATGATAAACCAAATCAAATCAATTATTGAAGAATCGTCTAAAATAGAATAAAAATAAACTTTTTTATTTTTATCATATTTTTCAAAATCAGAAATATAACTTGAAAAATGGAGTTATTTTTTTTAAAAATCATTTTTTGGCTCACCTGAAAAATTTTGAAAATGTCACTTATGTCTTTTTGGATTGTCACCATCGATATGTCTCTTGACTTGCAGTGCAATGTAGGGGCATTTTGGTTCGATAATCTGCTAATGAAATAATCTAACTCAACCCCTTTTGGAATTCAAAATTGAATGTTTAGACTGTACAGTGGTGACGTAGGTGGTAAAACTCGAGATTTTACAACCTCTCACACAGTAATAAATTTGTAAATATGGCATATTTTTATATGCTTTCTCACTTGTTATCAGCGAAAAAGTTGCAAATTTCTTAATTGTTTAATTTTAAGAACTAAATACTACAGTAAAATTCTGATTTCACTATTGTTTTTAGCGTCACAAACTTCATGGAAAATAGAAAAAAAAATCTAAAATCCGTGTACACCTTCTATATAAAAGAAGATAGTACTTATGTTACACAGTAGCCCCTAAAATGTCAACTTCAAAGTGTCATAATCACAAAACTATTAGTTTCTGGTAATTTTTTTTTGCGCCATCGTTCTCAGAAATAAAAACTACATTAGAATCAATGAAAAATATTGTAAAATCATACTTATACTAAAGGATCAAAATAACTAAAAAAAATGTAACTTATTGTGCATACACCTAATAAAAGGGTTAAGAATTAAAAATCATTAAAACGTGTATTTTAGTATTGCCTAAAGTTTCTTCAAAATTTAAATCCAAAGTTACTGGACAGAAATGTTTTGTGTTATTTTGAGTGAAATCCACTGTATATATGAATATACACAGATACCTAGTAAAATGTTTGAGTTATATAATATTTTACTAATTAAACTATTAAAAATATTTTTCAAATCAGATAACTAGTTGATATTTAAATAAATTGTTTATTTTTCACAGGAGAGAGAAGTGGTTTCTCCATCAGCTGGAAAATTCACTCAAGTCGGATATATTTTAAGTTTAGGTGTTGTTAAAGCATATAGGCGAAATGGCATAGCATCATTGTTGTTAGATAATCTTGTATCACATTTGACATCAGCAGAATCTCAAAATTGCAAAGCAATATTTTTACATGTACTCTCTAGTAACTCGTCTGCAATTTCCTTTTATGAAAGGAAAAGTTTCAAGTAAATATAAATGTTTACCATATTTTTACTTAATATATTATTATTTTATGTTAATTATCATAGGTTACATTCTTTTCACCCGTACTATTACATGATTAATGGAATTAACAAAGATGGGTTTGCATATGTATTGTATATTAATGGTGGACACCAACAATGGATGATCTTATATCCTTTTAAAAAGAAATGTATATGTAATATATTCTATTATATAAAATTCTTTGTATGTATATTTGAACGGATTTAACTCAAAATCTATCTAAGACTTCCTCTCTATACTCAAATAACATAATTAGGCATAAGATGCATTTGGTTAAATAATTATGTCAATTAAAAGATTTTATGTAGACTCTAAAATATTTTTCAATTGGCCTTTTTATTTTAGATTTTAGTAGATTAGTAGATTAGTAATTAGATTTTTTTTGGATATTCCTGATTATAAATGTACTTTTGACATTGATTAACATATTGAAATTGTTTTTTATTAAATTTAATGAAATGTATGGCTTCCGCCAATTGTTACGCGAATAAAATTTAAATATCTTGAATAATTTTCCTTAATTGATATATTTACTGATATTTTGAAGTATATGTATACTACAGTTTGTGAATTGGGTGTTGTTAGATGGACAATTAGCAAAGCCCGGAAAGCTGCCAGACGTTTTTGGCCAAGAATTAGGCGGATTGCTTCTCAAAATACCAGTACTATTATGATTGATTGTAGCTGAGATATGTTAATTTAATTTATACATAAATGATTTTATCTGCCATTAAATTAATATCTCAAGTATACATTTATATCTTTTAAATTATTTTAAGTAATTTTTTTATAATCACACGGTGGTCTTCTTATTTCTTTATTTTGTTTACTTCTATAAATGGAAATTTAATCCATAATGAACTTCCAATAATGTACATTTAAAATACATTACTTTTAAGAATATATACTACTTTATTTACTATCGGACAAAATGTCGAACACAATTTTAGGGATATATTTCTTGATTAATGTGAAAATTATAGCTATTTTTATTTTTGATATTTCATAAAAAAAAAAAAAAAAAATCATGGAGAATATACAATCTAAGGGCTGGAAATATAGTGCTAAATATTGGTATATTATTACTATACATTTTTAAACGGTTTTAAATTTCCATACTATATGAAAAACATTCAGAGTGGAGTTTAATTAATTAATTTATAATATGTCATTTTGTTTTTTAAGTTTTTTATACTTGCAGTAATTATTTTTATAATTATTATTTTTTATAGAACCTTTAAGAAAAAATATTTAATATTTATAGATAGATTTATGAAAAATTACTTCTACCCAAATGGACAAAACTTACATAAAAAAAAATATAATTTATATAAAATGTATACATTCCATGCTTTACTCCACAATTTAAATTTGATTACTTATTTTAAATAATTTACATTGAATGTTTTATTCAACTTGTGTCAAAACAATATTTTAATAATCACTTTACGAACCCAATAAAATCTTTTCTTTTTTTTGTAAATATTGAAATAATATTAAAAAAAGTAGGGGTAGTTATTATTTGTATATTTTTTTGTTTTGAGTTTGTTATATATGTTAAATTATTCACAATAATTATTTTTACGATTCTTAAAAAGAACAATATGTTCCTTTTCTTTTTTTCTAGTCATTTCATTTAAATGATGCCTAAGATACAAAACAAATGTACCTTTATTTTAGTTTTGTTTACTGACAATCATTTTTTTCTGTTAAACTTATTGATTTATATTAATTATGTTTATAATAACTATATTATATATTTATTTTTTAGTTATTACTTATTATATTGTATACATTCATGTATTCGTTATTTTTAAAACTATTAATTTTTGTTTTACTTCTTTCTTGTTATAATTTAACTTTTTTTTAAAAAAAAAAAAGTAAATACATTTTGTTTTGATATTACATTGGATTAAGGATATTGATTTTTATAAATTTTTATACATAATACATATTTTGGCTAAAGCTTTCATCAACAATTTTGATTATGATTTTTTGGATATATCCATGTCTTCAGTTATATGCTGAAACATTTCGAAACACTTGCCTGATCCATTTTCAGAGTAAATTTTTCCATTTTGTTGCGTAAATATAACTTAGCATAAAACTGAAGACAAGAATAAACCAAAAGAGTAATGGTGATACTTAATTCGTTTTTTCCATTTATTATATTAAGATTGCATTTATACTTCTTTAACATTGTAATAAATTATATTTAAATGCATTAAATCTTCATTTTTACTTGTATCATAATAAAATATAACATGTATTACAAGAAAAAAATGTTAAAAATTAAATTACTTGGAATCATTAAACATAGAATTAATGATATTATTTATACATTTCAAATAAATTTATAACAATCATAAAGAATTGTTTCTTTTAAATATTTCCTATTAGTTTAGTATTATCCTTTTTAAAAATGAAATAAACTGGAGCATATTTTTCATATGTATAATTTAAGTCATAACATAATGAGTTAATTTTATGCATGTATTAAAGTATAATTGGAAAATCTTTTATAATTAATAATAATTCTACTATTGTTCATTAACCCTTCATAGGCAAGACTTATAAAAACACACAAGTCTGATCATGGGTGAACAAAATAAATTTTATTTAGTCTTATCATCATTACATATCCTTTTTAATTATAAATTTTGTCCATAGGTACAAAATTATTTTTTTATGTTTGAAAGATAAATTTAAAAAAAGGGTGTGCATTGTACCTAAAGATGTTCTTCGTACCTCGGAAGGAATTTTCATGTATTTACTTACACTTAATGAATATTCCATAAATAATTTCAATTATTACTATATTAGTAGTTGGTAAAAGTTTCAAGTCCTCAGCTGCATTATTTTAGAATTTATGTCAAAAAGAAATTTTCAATTTTACTGAAATTCCGGTAATTGCATATTTTGTCAGTTTTTTCCCGATTTTGGAAAAAGTATTGAGAAATTGGAAAAATGACCTCTTTATAATACCATCTAGGTATGTATGATTCTGGCTGTACGAAAAATGGTTTCCAGGAAAAGAAAAAAAAAACATTATTGTAAAATCATAAACTTCTATATTCTGCCCAAAATAATTCAGAAATAAAAAAAAAAAAGCCGGACATACTTGTGTTCATCAAGCCATTCGGTAGCTGCTGATCTGCTCTTGTGCAATTTAACTAACCTTTCTTCAAACTTCATATTAGGACATAGTTTGATAAGGTATGGCAGGATGATAATTTGTTTTATAATAATATTTTCAAGTTTATTGTAGTAAATTAAAACTTGTTCCAGTCACAGATGACCTGGTCTTGCCTGTTGAAGATTAAAGATTGCGAAGCCTATGTACAATTTTAAATAAGAAGGATGTTATATGGTGGGCCCAATAATCAGGGGTATATAATTATAACACCTCATGAATCACTGTTGTGAAAGCAACTCATTACTTTTGTATCCACCACCAATTTAATATATATGGTCATGAGATGTGTCTGGGCTTATGAGTGAATTGTGGAATACAGAAATAGATAGCATAGGCTAGGTGCAAAATACTAGTTAAAAAATGTAGGCAACATAATTTAATTTGCATTTAAAAATTTAAGCACATTTATATGTAATCATAATTATAATAAAATTGTCAATATATTTATTTGCCGCATTCACCATTAAAATACTAAAATCCAATCTAAAATAAACATTTAATTTACAATGGAGATACTTCTTTTAACCATTTTAAAATTTCTGGAGTATAATAAGTCACAATTACATCAACTCCTAAAAAAAATGAAAATTAATTAATTTGTTTTTTTAAATCATTAATTCTATTATTTAAATACCGGCTCGTCGCATACTTCTTAAAATTTCAAGTAAACCATCTTTAAGTGTTACTACACCAGCTTGTACAGCATGGTATAACATAGCATATTCACCAGAAACCTAACAAAAGATATTAATAACACATAACATACAAATATATTATAAAATTATGACACTATAAAATAAAAAACAAAACCATAATTTACCTGATAAATAAACATAGGTATATTTGGATGTTTATCTTTAATTTGTTTTACTATGTCTAAGTACATAATTCCTGGTTTAACCATGATCATATCACAAGATTCGGAGATATCTCTATCCTAAAATAGATAATAATTATTATGAGAACTTGTTAAAGTTCCAACTTTTTCGATATTAATTAAATTAACATATATTAAATTTTTTATAAATTAATATGTAATAAATATTATAAAATATGAAAAATATTTTGATAAAAATACAATCCTTTAAATTCATTGCATTTTTAGTGTATATTGAATGACACAAAAATATTTAAGGTAACACATGCAGTCAGTCAGGCCTGTACTAGATACCATTAGTAGGCATGGGAATGAATATTCGGGGTATTTGTATGAATTTTAATCACAAGATTTAAAAAAAAGAAAAATCGATATTAAATGTCAATATAACCATTTTTGTCAGAATTTTAAATAACATTAATTACAAAATATTACCTTAATCAATCAGTATATTTGATAAATAATGAGACTACTGCTAAGTTATACGTGTGACAGATGAAGACAACATATCAATATGAAATTTTCTTTAGTCTTATGTACATTCTTTGTTGAAAATATGGTCTTCATATGAACATTAATAAACAGACTATGTTAATAATACTTACAACTACTCTTTCTGCAATACCAGAACTTCCTACAGGTATCTGGTAAGATGAGCGATTACTAAAACTTGGTGCACAATTTGCAGCATCCCTGAATGGTCCATAAAATACGGAACAAAATTTTGCAGAATATGATAAAACACTTACTCTACTCAACAAGTTTTTTCTCATTAAACTAAATTTAATAGCTGTAACATGTCCATCCATCATACAAGATGGAGCAACAATATCAGCACCTAAAAATAAGGAATTATAATTAATTGTTATACATTCATAAGTACTTTTTATGGGAAATGAAAAATATAATAAGCCCCTGCCTGTGAAAAAATAAAATACATATAAATTATTTTTCTAATATTGTAAAAATACTACTAAAAAGTTTATACTTCGCACCTCGGGTGGGATACTCTTGACAAGTTTGTTGAATTTTAAATACACAATAAGTAATTTCTTCAATAAAACAATTCTGAGTTATATAATATCTATAAATAACACGTGGTTGCTGAAGGTTGATTATGTTTTATTGCATCTTATGTACTTTTTGACGCTGAATACGATGGTGTGAATTAAAATTCACGTGCAACAATAGTTTTTCTAACTATTTTATTCTATTTTGAAAATTCAATATTTTCAGTTATTACACTAAATACCTACTATATTTTCACCTACAAGGTTAAGTAATGTGTTGTGGCATAATGGTAAGGCAACCGGCCTAGTAAGCAACAATACCAGCCCAGCACTCTGAATTTTCGCATTTTTTTTTCTTATATTATTAACTTCTTTCGTTCAGAATCGTTTTATTGAAAAAATGATTTATCATTTCTTTAAAATTCAATACATCCGTCAAGAGAAATCCCACTCAACGTGCGAAGAACACCCCGACGAGCGAAGTACACAATTTTTTGTATATTTAATATAAAAAAAATAAAGTAAAGCAAAGATTAGTAAAAAAAAGTATAGACTAGAAAGTCATATATACTTCACATCATGGGTATTCTTCGCTTATCGGATAAGATACTCTTAGTGGATGTGTTGTATTTTAAAGAAATGATAAATCATTTCATCAATAATAAAATTCAAAGTATGTTAATAATATAAAAAACAATAATAGTTATCATTTTCAATTTACCCACTCTAAGTTTCTGATCTGAGGAGAGAAAAATACCCATGGTGCGAAGTACATATGGCTTTCTTGTATATACTTTACTTTACTTTCCTTTGCTTTACTTTTTTTTTATCTAGTAAATAAGGAAAAAATCAATTTTACTATAAATAAAAAAATGTTGATGAAAAAAATAATAAAGTATTTAAAAAAAATTTCCAAAATATTTTTTTCTTCAAATTTTCAAAATGTCCTTGCGCCTAAATATATCTCATATTATTGTCAATCTATGTTTAAATTTTCATAAAGTTTGGATTAAAAAATTTTGTGTATGAGTATTTTTTGTCAAATTTTGGGTAGCTTTCCTAAATTTTAAGAAAACAATTGAGAATTTCAAAAAATAGCCTCTCTAAAGTACCATTTAGTGGTAAATCTCGTATCAAAAAGTTGCTTGTCGAAACTTTTATAAAAGTATTTCTAAATGAAAATGTATACATAAAAGAAAAAATAAATAAATAAACATCATTGTAAAAACACTAGTTTTATCGCTTCACTAGAATCTAAAATGTTATTGACTAAAATGTAAACAACTAACTACTTCTTTACCAGCAAGAGCATAAGATAATGCTATTTCTCCTAGTCTGTCTATACTCTTTTCATTGTCTATAAGCTTGTTCTCAATGATTCCACAATGTCCTTCAGACGTATATGCACATAAACATACCTTAAAACCATAAACAATAATTAAATTAATATATTGAAACAGTATACCTTTTAATGTGAAAAACACCTAAATAAAACATTTTTAATTTAAAAATATTTACTAACACAAAGTTTAAATTCAATACACTTTACCACACTTTCAATATTTTCAAATCATATTTTTTATAAACTAATTCTAAGGGGGTTAGAAATATTTTGTAGAAATTGTTATTAATCTTTCAGTAGGTGTACTATTAATTGTAACAATAGCAATCGGAACTGAATGAATGGAATCTAAGTAATTTTTTATCTGAAATGCATTTTGCCATTTTCATAATATCCCTGCTTTCAAAAGAAATCGGTCTTTTGTATCTTTAATTTTACCAGTAGTTGCAACAGAATTTTCAGTTTTAGAGCCACCCTATGACGTGACGACTTGGAAGAAATTGTATGAGGAGCAATGTTTTTTTTCAAAAAGAATACAAATATAAATAGAAGATAGATCCTATTTGATATATCATACCGCCCAATTAATTCATAACATAATCTATTAACTAATTCAACTTTACAATATACATCCATTAACCAAATTAATAAATCAAAATAATTTTAATTAGTATTTTAATTAACATAATATTATCTATAAAACTTTTTAGCTTTTACTTGTATAGTGAGATTAATGAGATTTACAGTATAAATTATAAATTTACATTGAAATGCAAATTTAGGTTTATTTTAATGTTGTATTCTTTGTAGGTACCTATTAATTAAATATTACCAATATATTTTTATGTTATCATATTGTCATTACATTTGTTTCTGCTTGTAAATACTAAAATTTAAATTGAAATGCAAATTTAGGTTTATTTTAATGTTATATTCTTTGTATGTACCTATTAATTAAATATTACCAATATATTTTTATATTATCATATTGTCATTACATTTGTTTCTGCTTGTAAATACTAAAATTTAAATAATCACAATTAATAGGTAGTACCATTTAATTATTTGAGTTAGGTGTGAAATATGAGAGTAAACTCTCATTATGTCGATTTGCCATAACTGTTATGCTTATTATTTCCATAAAATATTTCAAACACTATCACAATAATGGTTAAAAAGAATAATAATAATGGAAACTATCTGGGTTAAAGTGTGGTTAAGAGCATTTGTTCCTAACACAATAAAAGTAGCTAATAACTTGGGAAGTATTTTATACTTTAGTTTAGTTACTTACATCACAAGCAATAGTCAATTCAGGATACCATTTTTTTAATAAAGGCAAAGCTTGAATAACTGGATTCTCAAAAGAATCGGCATTTGTTCCAAATTGATCCTTTTAATGTAAACAAATAATTCATTTTTATTTTACTAAATTAATTGAAGCAAATGTAATACTTTTGGTAATTTATTGATCACTCCAAATATTAAAAGAGACTTTAGCCCTGATTCAACAATTGGATCCAACATACATTTGAGATGGTTTAATCCTTGTCGATAAATACCAGGCATAGATTTTATTTCTTCTTTTACATCTTTTTCATCTCTAAAATCGAAAATGTTTTAATATTTCATAAAATTAAAATATATCAAACTTACAATACACTTACAAAATGAAAATTGGATACATTAAATTTAAAGAAGTGATATGAGTATTTTTACTCTGCCATTGCCTAAGCGTGTCATTAAAATATCCACTTTGAATAATATTTTTCGGATGACTCATTTTAATAACTTAACAAGAGTAAACCTACCAAGAGTCAAATTTTTCTAATTTAATATTTTCAATGGAGATTAAAAAATATTTACTTGATTTATCTTATGAATAAATTAAAGTATAATTTCTTGAAACAAAATCTTTTTAAAAGATATTATATCATCTATATTAGAGTAGCCTATGCCCTTTGGTAAGTATAAAATATGAATTTGAATTTCTAATAATGATGGGCATAATCGATATATCTCGATTATGAAAATAATCAAGATATTTCGATTATTAAAATTATATCGATTATATAATCGAGATATTTCGATTATGAAAATAATCTCGATTATATTATAATCAGTGGTGGCTCGTGGGTTTTTAATGGAGTAGTGCACATTCAAAAATATAATTTATAAGTAGCAAACCGTAGCAAACCCAGAAGTTAACCCCCTCCCCCTATAAAAAACCTGATGAAATTTATTTGATAAATTATTTCAAAAGTATAACAAATGAACTCATAAAAAATATTGATTAAAAATGAACGGTATCAATTTTATGTACCTAGTTATAAATGTTATAGTGTTATATTAGGACTAAATTTAGTCATGGATAAAGCCGAATGTGTACAGTGCATCCATTTATAATTTTTATGCAATAGTGTATTTAATGTGAACATCAGCTGGGCCAGTGTCGTTTGTGGTGTCACAAGTGTTTTGACAGCTGCTGCTGCGCGTTTTGGTCTTCTCTAATTTTCCTTATTAGTCTGTCGGGCACGGTTATTGGTAATTGGCGATCCCGAGCTGAGCAACTAGTCGTAGTACTGTAGTAGGGTAGCTGTCGAACCAGCTATGATAAATTATTTTTTGTTATTATGTATATCTAACGTATTTTTGTTTAGTACATAAAACAGTTTTCTTTTTGAATAAGCCATTTTCTTATTTTATTGGTGTAAATATAATTTCAAATAAATTTATATTGATTTATTGAAATGAATCGAACAAATTATAATCAGAACTACAAATTGGTAGTCGTCGGAGGTGGTGGTGTTGGGAAGTCGGCGATCACCATTCAATTTATACAGGTACTTTGTAACATGACATGATGTAACAGATTAGCAACAAACCATTGTATCTTAATCTAACACTAGGTAACAAGGTATAAAATACTTGTGTATTATTTTTTTTAATATCACTTAGTGTACATGAATTTTGTTTCGTATTTGTTTTGTTTTATTCCTTTAGAAATTTACGAGGAAATTTGGTTTACCTATTTAATATATATCCATACCTACATATTGTTACAATATAAGTATTTAATATTTATATATTATTTGTTAGGTACTTATTTCTAAAATTTTATCAGTGTAATTTTGTTCTCATTGACTCATTTTGGATTCTGAATGGAGTGAAGAAGCTTATGATTATACAATGTTTATTTTTTTTTATTTCTGTAAATACTTTTTCGTATAGAAATACTTGTCCAAAAGTTTCGATCAATAACTATAGATTCGGAATCACACCCAGATGGTACTTTGGAGAAGTCATTTTTCAAATTCCTCTATACTTTTTTTCAAAAATGTTGAAAATATGCAATTTCCAAAATTTCCGTAACATTGATTATTGTTTTTTAATATAACTTCAAAAATAATACATCTAAGGACTTAAAACTTTCACTAACTACTTTAAATGGTCACGAGAACATTTCATAAAAATTTCTGAAATTTCTCAATTTTTGTTCGTTTTATATAAATTTTTTTTTTAATTTTTGATACTAAGGCTTGAAAATGTAACATGACCTCATTCATATATATATATATTTATTAATTATATTATAATTAACCTGAAAAAACCTCGAAATTCGTTAGTCAATTTTTTTCTCCATAACCGTTTAAAGTTAAAATTTCGATGAAATTCATTAGTTTTACCTAAAATTACACACTTTAATGTAGGTACGTAGGTATATAAGAGAAAATTGGTTCCACCTTTTTTTTTGAAACTTGGTCCCTGTCAATAGAGAATTTCATTGCGAATATTTGGTGCAATAAAATTTCTTACGGACAAACAATACAATATTTTACAAGGGTTTAATTGAATAAAAAATCGGAGAAAGTATGGACAAATTATCTTTTTTGATATATTTCTAATTAACACGCAAAAGGTTGATGAGTACTGTTTTTTCACTATCTTATGTATTTTTTAATGCTGAATACAATGATTTGAATGAAAATCTACATGCATCAATAGTTTTCTAATTATTTTATGCTGTTTTGAAAATTCAATATTTTTGGTTATTATATTAAATACCTACCTACTATTTCTTCGGTACTCAGCATTATTAGTGTGGCAGTGGTTAACGCGTCAGCAGTAAAATACCGTAGTACTGGGTTCAGATCTTATATGATAAACTAAATATTTTGCACTTTTGTTAACCGTGACTGACTAGCGGAGCAATGATAAACATTAGTAAAAATTATGTTATACCTAGTGCATAAATGTTGATTAACTATAATTAAAGCCGCTTTATTTTATTTTATTTTAATATGATGTTAATTTTATATTTTATTATAATTTAAAATTATTTATGGCGTAGGTATTTATTATGTATATATATATTAGGTGATCATATGAATATCAATTTTTGTTTTTTGTAAATGTTGTATGTAACAAAATAATTTATAGTTCAACATTGTAAGTTCAATTCTTCAAAACTGATAATTATAATTGTGTATTAGTTGAAGCTCTATTCAAAATCATTTCATTGAAGAAATGATTTATTTTTTTCTTTAAAATTCAATACAGTTGTCAAGAGTATCCCACCCAAGGTACGAAGAACACCCGACGTGCAAAGTAAACACTTTTTATTTTGTGTATATTTTTAAAACCTGAATGACTATATTTATGTATAACAATAAAGTTTAAAATGCATTCTATTAATATTATAAAATTTGTTTAATTATTCACAAAATATTATTCATCATTTGTTTAATAATGATACCTTTTTTATTATAAATAATTTGTAGATGGATCATTTTTAAATTATTTTGAAATAGGTATTACCAGTCATAAACTGATTATAATATCTCAATGTTTGGCATCTATGATTTGGTAATAAAATGCAAGAAAATGGTCTTCAAAATCATTTTTTTAATTTCTCAATATATTAAAAATTTTTTAAAAAATTAGGTAATAAATAGGTATAAGCAATAACCAATATTCCATTTATGAAATTTAACTAATTTAACCAACCTTTGTAACTGTTACCAAAAATGTGATGTTAAATTGCAAAAACTAATTGCATAATATGTGGGTGTGAACATTGCCTTGCCAGTGGGTCCATTTCAAGGTATACTCATTATACCTACTCAGGTAATTCTCATCTCCTTATATGGATTTACTATGTGTAAAAAATGTTAATAGTAAAATATATAAAAGGTAGAGATCTGATGTAATCAAAATATAATTTGGAATTAGTTTAAATTATTAATATATATAAAATGAGGTCATTGGTGCCATCTCAAAAATTCATATTGCTTAATCTTTTTATTTATACCATCCTATATAAACGTTTTTCTACTAAATATTAAAAAAGAATGTACTTCACATCTCGGGTGAGATGCTCTTGGCAGGTGTGCTGAATTTTAAAGAAACGATAAATCATTTCTTCAATAAAATAATTCTGAGCATAATAATTATTAGTTATGAAGCATTGAATTTAAATATTGAATCAAAATTTATTTTGTTACATACAACATTTACGAATAATGAAAATTGAATTTCAAATATTCCCTTACACCTAATGAATATTCCATAAATAGTTCAAATTACGATAAAATAATAAATAAAAGTTGCTCTACCTAATTATCATTAATCAACATTAATTCACTATAACATAATTATTAGTACTAATGTTTATTGTGCCACCTCTGGTCAGTCTTGATTAAATATTTAATTACTGGGTGAGGTTTGAACTCGGTACCGCAGCATTCAAACTTAACTTCTAAACTACAAAAACAGCATTGAAAACTGTTGATCCTTACAAATTTTAGCTCACATCATTGTACTCGTATTCATAAAGATATATTGAATCAGTTTTCTTTTATGTATGTTAAGTGGGTAATTTTAGGTAAAATTAACGAATTCTGTTAAAATGTTGTCTTCAAATTGTTATTGAGAAAGAAGTTAACTCACAATTTTCAAAAATTTTTTAGATCAATTTAAAATATATCTATGAAAAAGTGAAGTTATATTAAATTTTAAAGTTTTAATATCAAGAATTAAAAATTTTATTACAGAAAAACTTACAAGAAACGAGAAATTTTCAATATTTTTTAAATGCTATACTTAACTCAAAATTGATCAAATATTTTTGAAATTTTTATGAAGTATTAATGACCATTTTTAATAGGTGGTGAAAGTTTCAAGTTTCTATTTACTTTATTTCTGATGGTATGATAAAAGCAATTTCCAAAGTTATAAAAATTCCGATAATGGCATATTTTATCTTTTATTGACAATTTTTTTCAATATATTTTCCTCGTTTTTGAAAAAAAGTATTGAGAAATGTGAAAAATGACTTCTCTAAAGTACTATCTGGGTGTGATTTTGGATCTATAGAGATACTGATTGAATTTTTTTGACAAGTATTTCTATACAATAGTGTTTACATAACAAGAAAAAAATTAAAAATAATAAACATTGTTTATAATAATTGTTAATATACATTGTAAGTTTCTTAGCTCTGCTCAGAATCTAAAAATATCTAAATGGAAAGCAAATTTGTGTGAGTATGTTTTTAGTTATTTACTACCTCTATGAAAAGTGATACCTATACAAAATTTGGATTGTATGAATTTTGATTTTTGACCATTTGTGTTTAATTATGCACTTTGATTGATTAAAATAAAATGGTAAATGATAATGAATGAGTTAGGTATTTATTTTTAAATGATGGATTTAAATTATTTTTAACTATTAAGTTTTTCAACTTAAATGTTGTGTATTATGTTTATATGTGTATTATAAAATATTGTTTCAGAAATATTTTGTTACGGACTATGATCCTACAATTGAAGATTCATATACAAAACAATGTGTAGTGGATGATGTTCCAGCAAAATTAGATAGTAAATATATTCGAATGAAATAACTATTTTAATATTGATATATACTATAATTATTTATATTGTGAATTCTATATATTTATTAAACATTTATGAATAACATTCTGATAAATATCAGTAATTACTAGATTCAATTTAAGCTATTTTTAGGTAATGTAAAATAAATGTGTATGTAATTTTAAATTTTAAAGCCCAAAATAATTATAAATTTATACAGAGTGTATACCAACTACCAGTGTCAGCCTGGTATATAAAGGACTTAGGCAGAGATTTTTTTTAGGGTCTCTAATTTTAATCTAAATTCATTTGAGTTTAAATTGGGAAGAACTGCAAAGTGCAAGTCTTTTTATATTGGGTATCCTTCTCACAAAAAACATTAAAATTTATTTTAATTATTATATTCACATTTTTGAAGGAATAACTTAATAAAATATATTTTAATATTTGGTTAGAAATGAATTATTCCATCGAGGTTAGTGTAAACCCGTGTAGATATCTCATTAAAAACTAAATCAGTGTAGTTTAAAGAAATTCACTGGACTAAACCAATTCAAAATCGAGACACATTGGTTTAATTTCTTTTCTTTTTTTACCGCTGTTCCAAGGTAATCGAGAAATAACCAATTATGCTTTGTTCCCAATTTAACATGATTTTTCTCCTCATTTCTTTTGTTACCAAATAATTATTTTCAGGGGACTTGACCAAACTATTAACAAACTTTACAAATTTTATGAGATGAATAAATCGATCTAATCTCAAATTTCTATCAAAACCTGTGTAAATTAACATGGTTTAGATTTGCAAATCGGAATGATAATAAATAGACCAATATTGCACTCTGGTTTACATCATAGAATTTCTTGAGCCAAGATGGTTAAGATTTGTATTCGTCAACATAACAATGGTGACAATTCAAAAGGGTATAAGCGACACTATTTACAAAATAAGGTTTTTGTTATTAGGGAATAAGTGACATCATTCTCTACTGATTGTTCTTACCCATTTATCAATACGATTATTTTTCACCATAAAAATCATAATTTTAAATTCTTTTCTAATTTTTTTGAAGCTTTTTGACACTAAGAATTATTTTTTATAACTGTTTAAAGTTAGAATTCCTGCTCAAATAATTATTATTCCATGAAATGACATTTTTCTTTCCGATATTATTTCTTAGCATATTCAATTTATTGTATTTAGGATAGAATATTATGTTGTATAAGCTTACTAAATTTCCATTGTTGTTAAAGTCAGCCGAGACCAATTTTAATTAAAAGAGCTTTAAATTTCATTTTTATGGAAAAGTTGATCATTTTTACAAATAATCAAATAAACTTAAATTATTTTGTTATTAACATAATCAGACAAATATAATTTTATATAATTAATTGAAATACTACTTAGAAAAATAATCAATTTTGTGGTGTTTTGATATTAATAGCTCTAATAATTTTTCTCTACTAATTTTCATCAAAAATCTAAATGTGAATCAACTTGCTTATTATTTTCCACCCTAAAAACAATAAATTGAATTGTTACAAAATAATTACAAAATTAAATTTGCTACTCGTTGAAAAAACAATCATTTGAGCTATAATGTAAACTATAATTTACGCATATAAAAATCCAGTCTCCATCATTTAGCTTACTTATTTTATGGATCTTGAAATAGCTTAGACCGAAAATGAATTTATTAATATTTTTTTACATTTCTCTTGGCTGTTACGTGAATTTTACGTTTTACATAATATTTATAACCTTGTATAGAATATAATTATTCACCATATAAGTTGCACTTTGATATATAATGTATAAATATTAACTAATTTATTTGTATAGTTTTGGATACTGCTGGACAAGAAGAATTTAGTGCCATGAGAGAGCAATATATGAGATCTGGTGAAGGATTTTTGTTAGTGTTTTCAGTTGCAGATAAAACTAGTTTCAATGAAATGGAAAAATTTCACAGGCAAATCTTAAGGGTTAAGGACAGGGATGAGTTTCCTATGCTTATGGTTGGAAACAAAGCAGATTTAAATAGTCAAAGAATGGTATGCTTAATTTATTTTTAATGACTTGCTTCTTACATTATTAATAACACAAATATATTAATTTAGGTTTCAATGCAAGATGCACAAAATATGGCCATGCAACTGAAAATACCTTACATAGAATGTAGCGCAAAAGCAGGAATGAACATTGACCAATCATTCCATGAACTTGTTCGTATTGTTAGGAGGTTTCAACTATCTGAAAGACCCCCAATTAAATCATTGCCACAGAAAAATTCTAAGAAGTGTTCCATACTTTAGCACATTAAATTACTTAATGTACAAATTTAGGTATGTTCATGTACCAGCCAGCACTAAACTGAATTGTTGTGTTCCCAATTATCAGTTGACCTTTTACAATTAAATAAAATATTTTTCAGTATTAAACTTTAATATCTAGTCGTACAACTTTTGAACAATACTTTATTGACACAAAATTAACATAATATCAGGAATTTATTTTAGTTTGTTAATAACATATTGTTAGATGAAGTCTTAGTTATAAGCTAATTTTGAACAATTAAGTATGTTTTAATAAAGATAATGCCTTGGAAACTCAATGCATTTAGAGTGTTCATTTCTAATATCTTAACAAATTTTTATTGTTTTCCGAACTATTGTTGAGAAAATTTCACTCTATCACTGCATACTTAAAAGAATTTGAATAATCATACAACATACATATTTTTTTGACAAGCAATGTTTCAGTTTTATTTAAAAAATATGAATATTGTATTTTGAAATGTTTTTATTTAATACAATATAAAATACTTGGCAGTTTCTTTATTTTAAATCACCCACAATTATTGTAATCTATAATTTAACAATGAATGTATTAATTAACAAATATTAATCAAAAAATCATTACTTAAGTAATATTGAAATGTTACCTACTATTTATTTTTTCTCAATACAAAATGATTTGTTTATTTTTATATTTTTAGTATATATACATAAATTATGTATTTTAAATAACTATTGATTTTTAAGTACTTAATTATATTGTAACATATATTTGTTTTTTTTGTTGTTTAAATACTTAACAAAATATTGTTTGGACAAATGGAAGCAAAATCTTAATAAAACTATTATACCAAGCAATAAAATTATTTTATTTGACAAGTTACAAATTCATTATTTTGGTGTACTATTGATTTTAATAGTATTTTCATCCAAATATAACTTTCTGTTTATATGTTATTTCTAAGTATTAACATGTATTAGGATTCAAAAAATGTAAAGAAAAGCTTTGATTGAGCAGTTTCAATAATTTTTATTTGAAACTTTGTTGATGTATTTCAGTTTATAACTATTATTACAGCTAAGTTTTATGATGCAAGTGCTTATCCAATATTTATTTTATTTTATGGAAGAACTTATGTATAGAAATACCACTAGCTTCTTTTCTCCACTTAGCAGTAAATAAATAAAAAAATATCAGAATTTACACCAACTTCTTCGCAATACTCTAAAATAAATAGGAATTATCATACAGGAATAAAAAAAAGGCGCAATTTCAAAGAAAAAAAAAATTTAATCGTAAAAGAAATACTTTAACCATTTTAAACAGCTAATAATTCTCTTTGGACTTTTCTCCAGTTATCCAATGGTCCATGGTCTGGGCGGAACTTAACATTGGCACCATCAGGCGCTAATTTTCCATCTTCCTTCAAGTTTTCATATTCTTCACGATCATATTTTGTGAATCCCCACTTCTTGCTAACATAGATCTATAAAAATCATCATAGTTAATTTTTGAAAACCAATATATACATTTAAAACTTTAACAAGATTGTCAATTATTTATTGTATTAAAATAATGTACCTTTTGGCGACCAGGGAACTTAAACTTAGCACGACGCAAAGCTTCAATTACAGCTGCCTTGTATCTATCAGATGAACGAACACTCATAATTGGTTGACCAATGTGCACACGGGCTACAGTACCTTGAGGTTTACCAAATGCACCTCTCATTCCAGTTTGGAGCCTAAAAAAAGTAAAAGACAAATTGGTTAATAAGACATTTTTCTCATACCAGCTATCACATTACGTACAACCTACTATAATGGGGGGTTATTACCCAATATACTAGCCCAGAAAAAGTAATATATATTTATTTACATTCTTATATATTTTCCTCATTCTATCGATATTTACCTTAACATTACTTCTACTTTTAGATTCTGAACGAAGTGAAGAAGCTTATGATTTTACAATGATGTTTATTTTTTTTTCTTTTTCTGGAAACACTTTTTCGTATAGAAATACTGGACCAAAAGTTTCGATCAATATCTCTAAAGAACCGGAATCATACCCAGATGGTACTTTAGAGAGGTCATTTTTCCAATTTCCCAATACTTTTTCCAAGCGCGGTGAAAATATGTCAAAAAATTAACGAAAAACGGCAAAATTTGCAGTTACCGGCATTTTCGTAAAATTGCATTATGCCAAAGAGTTCTCAACCAAAGGAGCAAAGAATATCTATCTATCATGCAAAGTATGACCAGCTTTTTATTTAAGAAAATATTAAAACCCTGTTTATATATATATAATATGTGTGTGTGTGTACCTCCTATAATATATAACAATGAGATATTTATGGTTTTGTAAATTAAGAATTTTTATTACAATTAAAGGTTTAGTCATTCTATTTTATTTTTAATTTAATTCTAATTATAAATCACTAACATTAATAATTAATACAAATTAGACACAATACTTCAATGTACATATGTATTTTCTAAAATATTTATCACAGTGATTTTGAAAAAGTTTTATAACTGTTACAGCCATTGTAAATTTACACTACATTGAAATTATTGAATTAAATAAAGTAGATATATACCTATTTTTTTAGGTAATATGGAATATAACATATTTACTTTGTTTTTAGTATTTAAGCAGAAAGAAAATGACTTAAGATTTCAACAATCCTGTACTCAATATATATAACTTAATCAAAATGTATTAATACATACCTATCAGCTCCAGCACATGACAACATCTTATTGATACGAATAACATGGAACGGATGAAGTCTCATACGAATATGGAATTGATCTTTACCACAATGTTTAACCAAGTACTTATTGGCACAAATACGCCCAGCTTCCAATGCCTCAGACGATAATTGTTCGTACTCATCAGATACCTACATAAGTTATTAAATGTATTACATATTTCAAATAACTTTAAATGGTTATGTAATTCTTACAAGATGTACACATAGCGGGAAATCGTCTACTTTAGCCTTCTTTTTACCCAAATCAAAAATTCTGATCTTAGGATCTGGTACACCACGACAAAACCGTGACTTGGGATACGGCTTGTTTTTGCAATAACGATAACTAAACACAACATATTTTATCAATACAACATATAGCTTTACCTACCTAATTTTAATATTACGGATGTACAACAGATTTAATATTAAATTAACATGTAAAAAAACATGTATATAAAACGCTACTATAATTTGTTCATGAAAACATTTCAAAAATTATAGATAACTATTATGTCTAAAATGTGGTGCTTATAAGACTTAAAATCAAGTTAGTTTACTTACCATCTTGCGGGACGGCGACCCATTTCTGTGAAAAAAACGTTTTATATAATTATAAATAAATACTTTTTACAACAACAAAGTACATCAGAAAGATGTATGTAAAGATTCAAATGGATAAAAATGACTTACTTGTTTCAGAACTTTCCCAATGAATCACAACAAAGAGGTATAAACCCCAAATAATGTTTATCACAAATGTGAAATGATTGACAGAGTGGAACAATTTCAAGAGGGGAAATGCAATGGGAGATCGTATAACCAATCTGTTAACAGTTCATGGAAGAATCAATAACATAAAAAATAATAAAAAACCGGGAGATATTTAAAAATGTCATGATTTAAATCACAGAATAAATATTATTATATTATATTATTATAAATAATACTAGGCAAGCCTAGCTAGGGCTCAACCCCAGACCCTGGAGTCTATGGGTGTGCCTCGTTTTTTGGTGCACCTCGATTTCGGATGAATAGTCTTCAAAGGTAAAAATACAGCTGGACATACTTACATATCCCTGGGTTTTGAGCTATTTATAGAATTAACTTTTTTTCCAATATTAGGTACATCGAATAAAATTCAATAAATTTTTTCAAATGTTCAGTGATACTCCAATATTGTTAATTAATAACAAAGTAATTCAGATTTATTTTTATTTATAGTATTCAATATATTTTATAGTAATTTTTCCATACTTTTTCAATAAAAACGTTGTAAGATTTTTAATTATTCGTCCATGAAATATTTTCATACACTAAAATATTCATAATGTAATTCTCCATCTATCTACCAAGTTTCATAAAGATCGGTTAAACCAATAATATTTTAAATGCATTTAAGTGTGTAACTTTAAGTGAAACCAATGAATTCTGTCAAAATTCCTAATTTAAACAGTTATAAAAAAAAAAAACTTGACTAACGATTTTCGATATTTTATATTAATATGTTTGTATTAAATTTTCAGCTCTTAATATCCATACATTAAAATTTTCTGAATTAAAAACTAACAAAAAACGAGAAATTTACAAAATGCTGTACTTACCTCAAAATTGGTCAAATAATTTTTAAATTTTTATGAGGTATACACGTGACTATTTTTAGTAGTTGGTGAAAGTTTCAAGTCTCTATATCTATTATTTTGAAAGTTATTACTAAATAACTAAAATTGATTTTATGATAATAATTATTTCCGATTTCCAGAATATTTGTCAGTACTTTTTCCAATTTTTCTTCAATCAAAACCTTATAAAACTTTCAATTATTGGTCCGTGAAAAATTTTACTACACTAAAATATTCGCCTTGTAATTCTCTATCTATGTACCGAGTTTCATATTAATCGGTCCTACCAATTATTTTTTATATGCATTGAAGTGTGTAATTTTAAGTAAAACTAATAATTTCTATTAAAATATCAACTTTAAACAGTTGTATAACAAAAACTTTACTAACTATTTTCCAGATTTTTTCAGTACCGTTAGAAATACATAGAATATGTTTGTATTAAATTTTCAGCTCTTAATATCCATTAATACATTAAAATATTATGAATTAAAAACTAACAATAAAAGAGAAATTTTCAAAATCCTGCACTTATCTCAAAATTGGTAAATGTCTTTGAAAATTTTATAAGGTGTGTGCGTTACTATTTTTAGTAGTTGGTGAAAGTTTCAACATTCTAGCTCCATTATTTTGGAAGTTATATAAAAAAAAAAAAAAGGGTTAGTTGAGGTTATAACTATATATGTCTCGTGTGAATTTTTCATAAAAATTCAAGCAATTCGAGTCTGAGCGGCAGCAGTCACAGGAATACCGACTGAAATTAAATTATAGTATATGTCTGACGTAAAAAAGATCTCATTTATTTTATTTTTTCATGGTGAGTATATACCATAAATGCCTACCCTTGAAAAATTAATCCGAGCATTTTAATTAACAATTAACGCGTTCGCTAATTTAACGTAATTTTGGGCAACACCTGTCACGGAAATACCGGTGAAATCAATTTAGGGGATATAACAGAAGTAATAATTATCGGATTTCTTTTATTTTTTCAGGGCAAGTTTACGCCGTAACTGTCTATGTCTGGTGTAAATTTGAGTTCTTTAAACCAAAAATTGCTGACAAAAACATTAAAATACTAATAACACTACTCTAATAATAAATTTAAAATACTCTTTAAAGTTTTAATAAATTAGTACTTTAAAGATTATTTTCGAATCTCAAGTTTTTCTGAAAATTTGGGAAACTTCGAAAAAATAGCCTTTATCATATTTTTTTTAAAATTTAAATATAGATTATAATATGAAAAAAAAAAATTCTCAAACTTTTTTTCTTATTAATTTTTTTTTCCTTCTCTCAGTTAATATTGAAATATAAAACTGGGTTATTGAAAAACAAAAAATTTGTATTAATAATAAACTTTATAATTCTTCTGTAAAATTGTCTTGAACTGAAGCTCCGCTCTGAATCATTTTATTGTTTCTTTAAAATTTAACACACCCACCAAGTTTCTCCCAAGGAACGAAGAATACCTATAGTATAAAGTATGTCCGGTTTTTTTTAAAAAGCAACAGAAAATGCATAAATTTAAATAAGTTTATTTAGTTACAAAAGTAAAATAAATTGTTGATATATTTTATTTACATTACCTAATATATTAATAAACAACATAAAAGGTATTTAATAAATTTATACTTTGATCGTAGTCTAATATTTTCTAAAAAAAATTGATTGGGCACAATGTATCAAAATATATATAAATAAGTACACATTTTTAGTGCTAATAAATATTATATAAAGATTTAAGTGGCTTTACGAGATCTTCGACTTTTCATTGTTGTAATACATTGAGGACAATACCATTTCCCTTTAGGTGGATCCGTAATACCAACACATTCACAATGATACCATTCATATGGACACTACAATAGAATATAATACATTAAAATACATACATAATTTAATTTTAAAATAAATAATTTTTTGTACATACCCCTTTATTATCACAAGCAACCATTGTACCATAAGCAACTTGATTGCAAATGCAATAACGTGGTTCATTTGGATCAATTGGTTCATCTACATCTTCTTCAGTTGACAGTTGTGAATTTTGAGTTCCTCCTCGTCTAGAATATTATTTATTTATTTTTCATAATAGAAATTAAACATTTCAATGATAACTAAGATCATCTACTAGGTGGTGAGTTATCAACTCACCTTCTATGTTTTCTTGTTCCATCTATATTAGGATTAACTAAATGTGCAACACCAGCTAATTCTTTACTAATAGGCAATTCAGATGGTAGTACACCTGAAGTGGAGTTTATTTGACCAGTTAATGTAGCTCCAGAATTAATTGCTTCTAAAGATGCTTTTAAACTGGCTGTTCTGCGGCCTTGAGATAACTGTAAAAATAAAATTTGCAGTTTAATGTTATGGACAGGCAAGGGTAATGATTATATTTATTATTTAGTGTAGAAAATGTTTAACTAGAATGGCCAAGTATTTATAAATTTTAATTGATTTTTAAAATGTAACACCATCATATTTTTTGTTTAAGCCACAAATACTTTGAATTAATAATATAACATTTAAATTTAAATAAAGTTGTAATAAATGTTACAACTTTAAACTTTTATTTAAACTATCCCTAACCTAATCAATATAATAAGTGTGCCTATTATATTTCATAAGTAGTATACATTTTCAAAATTAACTTTTTGATAATACCTGTTGAGTAGCAACAATAGCTTGGGATGCCGCTGCAGCGATTGCTGGGCTACCAGCTCCCATATGTCCTAGTGTGTAAGCTAATGAAGATGAAACTACTCGAGAACTAGCAGGACTTGTATCTCGTTGTGAAGGTGATGCTACATCTCCACTACTAGCAGAATTTGAAGCTGTAGATGTTGATTTTTGTTTAGAAATGCTAATGTTATTTAAAGCTTCTTGTTTTTCTATAAAACAAGATTAAAAAATTGTAATTAAAATAACAATGAAGTAATGTAAAGAAAATCACACAAAGTATATTAAACTAAAATGTAAAATTGAGTGTTAATACAAATTATCTGTGAAAAAGTATTTGAAATTATTTAATTTGTACAAATTTAAACTTTTAGAGATTCAAATAAGCTTCTGCACAAGAAGAACAGCACAGTAGGTATAATTTTACACTGTACAATCAATATAAAAAATGTATCAAACAATGCGTACTCATATAAAAAATATGTCATTACAGCCACGCGCATAATATTATGACATTAATGAGTTCTGTTACAATGCAAGAATAAGAATAGCAACGGCCAAATCAATAGGCACTCGAGTATCCAGTCAGCATTTCCTAGGGTAAAATAAGGATAATTATAATGTATAACTGTGCTTCATAAACTATTGATTCATAATGTGTTTATATTGATATTAAAATAAAAATTTTTTATTTTATATTATTAATAATATATTAAGTTATATTAAGGGTTGCATAAAGATCAGTCTGTAAATTCATTACCGGCGCTGTAATTTACCAATTCATTATGGTTTAACGATTGTGTAAAACTATGGGTGGGTTGCATAAAGAAATATTCAATTATTGATAACCGTGGTTACCAATATATAAATTGAACCACATTTTATTTGATAAATTTGAATAATGATAACAAAAATGATACACATTATACATTATTTTAATATCATCATTATGACTTATGAGTACTACTCAGTATTCTGTCTCCACTGTCCACTACTGGAGTACTAACTATAATCGTTGATATATTTTAAATTAAGTTTAATTAAGTACAATGACTACGAAACAGGTGAAGCATATACGAACTAAAAACTTCACAGAGCTGGAGAAAGAACTGTTAATTACATTAATAACGCCTTTTAAACATGTTATTGAAAATTAATTTATATTGATAATTAATTGAATAATTAATTTTATTCAATTGATAATTAATTTTAAAAAGAAACAACGTAAATATTTAATACATGAGTCAAAACTCCAAACAGTACAAACAAATAATTAAATAAACAATTCACTATCAAAAATGTCAACAATAACATTGATAACATTCGTATAATTAAGCGATCTGTAAGTTACAGAACCAAAATCCGATCTGTAGTTTACAGATCCAGTAGTCGATAGTTACAGAGCCGTTACCACTATCAGGCGTTCAAGCAACACCCACTTTTATTTACAGAACCATTAGTGGTTAACGGTGCGATAACGGCTCTGTAAGTTACTACAGGACGTTTATGCAATCCAGCCTAACTCTGATACTTTAAATAATTTTCATTGAAAAAATTTGTTAATTTAGATAAATTAATTAGTTTAATAGATAGAAGTAATTATTATATTTATAAAATAATGTTTGTATGTATTATTTATTTACCATTTAGAATTTTAGTTTTTATTGTATTTTAATGTATTTATATATGAACATTAATACAAAGTACTATATTGTTCAACGTTTATAAATATTTATATTAATAAATTAATATACAACTGATTTTTTTTAGCAAAGTGCTGGTATATTTAATTCTTTGAAAACATCAGTCATAAGTGTTATTCAGCAAGATCCAACACCAGATTTAAATCCAGATATGTTAGCAATGTTATCATCACTCATGTTGGCTCAAGCTCAAGAGGTTTTTGTTATTAAAGCAATTATTGGTAATATTATATATATTTTGTTATTATATATTAAAATATTTATTCTTAAATAATTAATCAAAATAGTTTTTTGAATTTTTTTATTGAAATAATATATTATATTTTATATAATAAAATCATTTTCTGAATTTATATCCTTCAATATATTCTTCAATGGATTCACTTAATACAAATAAACTATAAAACAGATCATTAGATAATTGCATGACTTTTTCTTTCAAACCTATAAATGTATATTTATTTTACAAATATATTAATTTTTTAAAAACTTATTCTAATTTTTCATTACATTACACCTCTGTAAAAAACATCATCATATGGACTTACAGTTACTTCCATAAGAGATTGAAATAATTAATAACGAAATGCATATTTAAGAATATAGTTTCTTTTAAATCAACTTTTTCTATACAATTGTTTGATGTAACACATTCCTAATTTGATACATTTTAGTACATATCACTGGAAAAAAAAAAAAGATTGAAAAAATACTGACATTTCCAAGTTTATTTTTATAATTTTGCCTGTGTTCTCCGTTGGAACTTTTATTTGTATCCTTTTTATTTCTTGCGCCTTATTGCTCTCTACTAATTTCGTTAATTTTTAAATTATTGTTAAAAATCTTAATAGAATTGTATCTTAACATTATTATTATAGTAGTAATTTTGCCAGTTTATATATTAACTTATGTATATAAACTTTCAATGTTCCTACAAAAGCTTCTTATGAGCTTTAAGTTGTCTGTTGATAGTTGACTTATATATGTTAAAAATGGTGAATGAAAATACATAATTCAAATTTTATGTAAAAATAATTTTTGATTTTTGTTGGACATTATCAAAATTATTATACATTTTGATATTACTCTATTATTTAATTAAATATTTGTGTAAAATTATGAAAATGTCCCCATCCCTAAAAAACGTCAGCTATCAAGAGGTGTCAGAAGAGAGAGATTTTACTAATATATATTTAGTTATAGGCTTAATTAAGATTTCTCTATTACTAAGATAATAATCTATTATATAATTGAGTGATTATTTCAAGTGATATCTTGTTTATTTTGAAAACAGTGAATTCTTGATATCAAAAATTTATATCTAATGGAAATATATTTTAAATAATGTTAATAGAAGGAGGGACTTGGGTAATACTATTTTTAATTTTTTTATAATTGAATTAGTAAATAGTAGTTGTTGACTTTGAACCTTTGTATTTTCAACTTGTGCAATCGCTATCCTATTCATGGTAGGTGACCTCTTGATTATCTATTTATATGACAGTATCTCGATTATTAATATTTCAATTGAACATTTTGAAATTCAGATGATTGTTTCGAGATATCTCTCAGTTTTCAAATCATTCAATTATGCCCATCACTATATATTTTGTCATATAATAAAGAAACAAAGATCATAAATTTTCTAACCATATTTACTATAAGCAATGAAAATGAACTATTTTACTTATTTATATTGTAATTTTTATTTTTAAAATCATTTTAGATAAAATGAAAGATCAGTCAATTGCTAAGTTATGTGCTCAATGTGAAGAATTTTATACAGAAACAGGGAAAATCATGGAAAGGGAACCAGTCATGATGTCATTAGATAAAGAGTGGCCTGCAAATGTAAATAATTTTACTTGCTTTTAAACTGAGAAACATTAAAATATTAATTAATTAAAAAATTATATAGGTTTATGGAAAACAAGCAGTATTCCATGGCTTGGCCCAATATTTTCAATCTATGGTTTGTAAAAATAATAAAGCTATTGGTGAACAAATTTCTAGACTCAATGTATGTATAAAAAAGTAATTTGTAATTTGTTTAATTTATTAGTTGTTATTTTATAATATCATTTAGGTAGCTATGATGAGCTTAAGAGCTGGTCAAGATCGTTGTGGTCGTACAATGTATAATGAAATACTATTTAAAGCTAATCAAGAATTAGAAGAAGCAAAAAAAGACAATGACTTTATTTATCATGAACGAATTCCTGATATCAAAGTTCTGGAACCAATATCAAAAGTAGTAATTGCTAAGTCAACTCCTTTACCTTCAAAGTTGTCTTCTAAATTTAAAGGTATTAAATTTAAATTGTCATGTTTTATTTATTATTATTTACATTATATTTTTTAGATTTATTTGAAGATTTAGTACCGATGTCTGTTCAACAAGCTCTTATTACATATGATGTTCGTAAAGCTGAGCTGGTCAATGCTGAGATTGGAAAATTAAGAGAAGCTACACAAATATTGAATGGGTATGTTGGGTGTCTATATAACTATACTAAAAAAATGTTAGTATTTTAATAAATTAATTTTGGCAATTTTATTTTTTTAATTCCAAACTTATTGTTTAATATATTGAATAAAAAAAAACTGATTTAGTAGTTATGTAAAAAATTAATGACATTTGGGCAAAGTAGTATATCATTTTAAGAATAGATGCTCTTTACCTAACACCATTTTTATTGATTTTTTTCAATCTATAGTTCTTTTTGTGTTAATTACAAATATGCAAAAAAAATTCTTTGCTTGTACTTAGTTAGAAAGTTACAGATGTTTGAAGGTCATGTATTGTACTTATTTCAAGCATGGCTCTTATGCAAGGCACTTTTTTCCCTCCATCAATGGTACTATTTATGCTGATTATGAATATTTAAAAATTTTGCCCTATTAGTACTTATTTGGGAAGTTGCAGACATTTAATGTGGTACCAAATGCGTGAAAATATGTATGGTCTAATCATTTGTACTTTCATAAATCATTTAACTAGTTGTGTTAACACTCATTATTTAATCTTAATTGTGTATAATATGAATTATAATATGGCTCTGTCTCAAGATTTTACAAAGTTGTTGTCAGTCCTGAACAGTTTACCAGAGCTCGTGCAAAGGGACTAATTTTTTTTCCCCAATGCCTACTGAGATCAAAGGCGTGACTTGTTCCGCTTGCTGACCACTCTGCTTACGTACTGCAAATCAAAAATATCCCCCCCCCACTTGCTTTGCGATGTGTGGATATTTTGGCATGCTTATGGACTTTCTATGCTAAACTTTTTGGACAAAAACAAAAAATTCGGGTAGCAGTGGATAGATTGGAGGCATCTTAGCCAAAATTAGCGCGGCCGCATCACTTAAGGACTTGTAGCTCGTGGGTACTTTGAGTAACCTCAGTTCTTTGAGTCTGACTATGGGTCAAACTTTACCATACATTTTTTGTATAATCTTCTTTTCTGTTAACACTTTTTAGGTAAAAATACTTATATATATTACACTGAAGCTTTGCTCTGAATTGTTTAATAAAAAAACAATTAGTGATCTCTATATTTAATTTTATGAAACTATGAGTATCCTATTAGAGGTGCAAAGAATACCCTTATCGTGAAGTATGCCCGGTTTTTAATTATTAAAATGTTTATTTCTGCTTAATTTGAAATTTTTTTATTTGTCCCAAATGATATTTTAAAATTCTCTCAATGATGAGTTTTTCTCGATTTACCCACATAAAATAACTTGCATATTATTAACTATTTTATAATTATTTTATAGATGTTTAGCCTCACTAAACCTGCCAGCTGCACTAGAGGATGTTAAAGGTGTAGGAATACCACAATCGCTTATAGAAAAATCAAATAATGTACGTATGAATGGCGGAGTTCAAAAACTAGAAACGATGATTAAAGAGTTACCAGAACTATTAAAACGAAATGAAGAGATCATTAATGAGGTAATTTTCAATTATATACTTAAAAAAAAAAAAAAATGTCTTTTTTATATTTTTGAAATGTATTGTAGTCTGAACGTATGTTAAATGAAGAACAATCATCTGATGAACAGCTCCAAGCACAGTTTAAAGAAAAATGGAATCGTACTAAGTCTAGTACTCTTACTCAGGTGTTTAGAGTTAACATATCCAAATACCGTGAGATAATTAAAAATGCAACATCTGCTGATAAAGTAAATAAATTCAGTTGAAATTAATATAACAAAATTTAAACCATTATATTTTTTTTGCTGTAGATGATACGTGAGAAGTTTGAAACTCATAAGCGAGCGTTTTATTTGTTATCGGAAGGTCAGGAAGCCATGCAAAGCATTTTGCCGGCCGGATCTAATTCTGGTGTTAATTTTGCCAATTCTACAGCTGCTGATAAATTAAAACACTTAATGGAAGAAGTAAATACAATTTTTTCTATTTCTTAAAGAATACTTTTACTAATAATGTAGTATAGGTGGAAGTGCTTAAAAATGAAAGAGATGTTATTGAAACGGAGTTAAAATGTGCAACAACTGACATGAAATCAAAATTTTTGAATGCTTTGTCTGAAGAAGGGACAATTCACGAAGCAAATTTGTCAACAGAGAGTTTGGATCAATCTTATGGACATTTGCAAGCTCAAGTTCGGGATAGTCTTGCTAGACAGGAAAAGCTTTTATCCAATATACAAGTACATTTTAAAACATTTAACTTCAAAATTATTTAATTGACTTTACGAATGGTTTTTTCCTAGGTTGTAAACACAGAATTTTGTAAAGAAAAAAGTGGTGGAGGTCAAAGAGAAGCCCTGTTTAAAGATTTAGCATCTGGTTATGATGTTTTTAATGATTTACAAAATAATTTAATCGAAGGAACAAAATTTTACAATGACTTGACTGAAGTAATTATAAAGTATACTATTTAATCTTGAATTAAAAAAAAAATAAAGTGTTATGGATAACCAACCCCTTCCACACTTTTTTGACTTTTTTTATTAACATTTTTTTTTAAACTTTTAATGTATTGAAAGGAGTATTAAACTAACATAAAAAGTACAAAAAAATTTAAATAATTTTTGATTTAGTTACTTAAGTTTTAAAAAATGTATACCATGGTTTCCCAAAATGGGTTTTTTCCGGTTATTAGTAATTTTATCTTATGCCCTGCATTCTGTCATCAATTAAAATTCATTATTTTTTGTATTTGTATAAACTATAATTACAAAATGATATTATATCATAATATATTAATGTGAGCAGAATTTTTATTTTGTTGATTTTTTGGGATGCACAACTTTTAAATTAAACTGAAATTCAAGATAAAAACTAGACAAAATATAATGGTAGAAACTAGATTAAAAAAAATTAATTTGTTATTTTTACTAAAAAAAAGGAACATTATGTTATACTGTTAAGTATTCAGGAACCATTTAAATAATTAAAATGTAATAGTACATTGGTGGCAATGAGCAGTGAAAGGGTTAAAATTATATTATATTATGTAATTATAATCTTTCAGATTTTAATTTCGGCACAAAACAAAATATCAGATTTTTGTTTTGCTCGTAAAGCAGAAAAAGAAGATTTGCTGAAAACATTAACTGCTGATTTGAGTAGAGAAAAACCAGTTTCTATACCAACTGTCCCTGCGAGTCAACCTTGTAAAGAATATTTTTACATTTAACAAGTTTATATTATTCATATATTATTTCCTTATTGTGTAGATGAAATGAGTACGGTTCCAGTTACAAGCACAGCTATGAGTACTCAGCTTCCCTATCCAATGCAACCACAAGGTATGCCATTACCATATACACTTCCAAGGACTGGACCATATAATCCATATGTGTGTGCACCTCCAATGCCAACTACTTACAACCCTTATGCAACTCTTCATCAATATCAACCGCAAGGTGAAATACATATTTGAAATATTTTACATTTTTCCCCATGACAGTACATTTAATATAAAATAATAATATAAACTATCAAAAATTTGATTCTACCATTTAAATTTATGTATACTAGATTTATTACCTATGGCATTCTGGAAAAATCAGGGAATTGGAATTTAATTCTGGAAACTTTATATTGAAATTTATATTTTAAATTGTACCATGATAAAATGATGTTTTCAAAAATAAGGTTTTAGATATTGTATAGGTAATTATTTTACTTATTCATTCTTTCAATATTATTATTAATACCATTGATTATGAATAATATAAATAATATGAAAACTACGTTAAAGAGAAAGAAAAAAATGTATTGTACCATTTATGATAATAAATTATACATAAACATTTCTAAAAATCCTAGAATTCTCAGAGAGAAGTCAGGGAAATTACAAATATAAAAGCTTGGCCACCATGGTTGCCTTGGGCTTTCTTTGATACAATGGCTTAGTCAAAAAATTTAAAATATATATAAACTTATTATTTCATTTCAAAAAGTAATTTTTACTTTAAATTGTTATTATTCAAATTACTGTAAGAAAATTACTATAAGAAAATTAAAAATTAAAATATTTGGCTCTTTGAATAAATGAATGTTTTTAAATTTTTAAATTTTCAATTATAACTGCTTTTTGAATTTTGTATTCTGAATATTTAACTAATATTTTTATTTTTACTTTGCATAGTAATAAAAATATTGTTTCCAAGTAAAAATGTTAAATTTGGATATTTTTACCAATTGTCATTTTATTATTACCAATAACCATATAAATAACCCAAGTATCAGATTCTATCTAGATTTTCTTAATATATTAATTTAATTTTCAGGATATCAAAATTATCCAGCTCATGGTCAACCTCAGTATCCTGTTCAATATCCGCCACAAAATCAGCAGCAACCACCATGGTGAATCAACATTTATAAATATTGAAGAAAACATATGCTACTGGAAATAAATTAATATCACCTATTATTGTTTCTATTTAACAGAAAAGTATTTTTATTTATTCTGTATACTTTTAAATATATTTTTATGCATGAAAAAATGCATTGGTTTCATAACTGTAGTATTTAATTTATCATACTACTTTAATTTCTATTATTAAAATTATTTTACTTATTGATTACTTGTGTCAATAATTGTGTTTCTATGTATCGTGAAAAAAATTAGTGAATTTATTATTTTCTAATTTTAATGAATAATTATTGTTAATCATAATTATATATTTAAGTAATATATTGATGAAATTAAATACAGTAAAGGATATTGATTTCTTACACAAAGCTGGAAATTAATATAATATTGAAAAATAGGTTGTCATGACAAGTTTTAGTTATATTTAAATTGAATTATAATAATATAAGAACAAATAAAAATTTTTAATTAATAATATAATTTATATTTATGTATATTATAAAGTAATTAATTTATAATATTAAATAATTCACTGAATTGTGAATGTTTGATTATATTGTAATATTTCTGATTAGCCTACATAATCAGTAGTTATCGCATTCATGGTTAAAAGATGCTTTTTAAAATATTTCGTAATGACATACCTCATATCAGCTATGTAATTATTTTGGAATTGCCTGTTTTGGTATATACTTTTATAAGTATCCCTATTTTAATTGGAGTACTATCTTTTTTCGTAAATTTAAATTTCTTAATTTGATCAAATAAAAATAATGAATACATTACTATAATAAGTTATCATATTTATTATAATATATTTTTTCCGCTGCATTACACTATTGTTGATAATGGGTGAAAATAGCAAGTTTTTAGTCTTATCAGTTTTGAAGTTATAGTGAAATTGACAAAAATGATTTAAAAAAAAATCTCTCTTATGTCATATACTGTCGTTTTTACTTAATTTTTCAACAGAGTTTCCTCGTTTTTGGAAAAAGTATTGAATATTTTATAAAATATCCTGTTTAAAGTGCCATCTGGGTATGATTTCTTATCTAAAAATTTATTGTTTAAAACTTTTGAACAAGTATTTCTATAAAAAAAAAAACCAACATACTTTGCATCATGGGTAAGTTAGGTTAGGTTTGGTAATTCATTAAGTTATTCACTAACCTGTGAATCTTACACTGATTCTTACAAACTTAATTTCCTAAAGAAAACAGCATCACATTATATATGTAATATAATATAATGGTATATATTTGTGGTTTATTGCTTATATCAGTAAAATTCGTAAAATATAGTGGCCCAAGTACCGGATTATAATGGATAGATGTAATTTTTAGCGGAATAATTACCAAATACCTTTTTGAAAAGTTTTATCTCAGTCCAATACTTGGGCACCCACTACTCTTATGTATAAATAAATTTAAATTTAAACTTTATAGATAACATGTATTATACCAATAAAATTGAAGCTATATAGCCTTAAAAGAACTTTTGGCAAGTAATTATATAAGCTTTTTTTAGTTTCTAGAGCAAGGATTTTCAACCTGGGGGATGCACCCCCTAGGGAGGCACGAAAATATTTGAAGACAATGAAGCATAAAAATGTTGTTTAAAATTATTTATAATTTATTTTGCATTATTTTTATTTGTAGATAGGTATATAACTATAGGGTATTATTGGGTAACAATGGCTATATTCAATAATTTAGAGAATATTACTGGTTTATTTTAATCAAATTAATATTCAACGTTAATAATATAAGTCATGGAGTATTTATTTAATATAGATATATAATACATATGTATCGTATATTAAATATAATTCAATTGTATAGTTGGAGGGGGGGGCGTGACTTCATACAATACTATCTCAAAGGAGGCATTGGCCAATGGGCCAAGCACCTCAATAGAGTGAGAACCTCGGATCTAGAGAAAGTATAACGGTACAAAACGATTGAACATGGTCATTATCATCAATACTCATCTACGCAACTTGGAAAATTTTTTTTTGGGGGGGAGAAGGATTAATATGTTTATTTGATTGATTTTAATCCCACAAAAAGGCATTAACCTTGTGTTATATTAAAAAATTCTGGGGGGGGGCTTTGAGTAGTTTTGAGGGAACTTAGCACCCACAATCTCCCCTTTAATTGTGCCTAAGTCAATACCTTTTAAAGACTTTATTGACTTCTACGATTGAGCACGTTCAGTTTTTGAAATTTTTAAGCAACATTGTCAAATATATTAAAGGCGCCCGGGTTTACGAGAGGTAAATACGAAGCTATCGATAATTACTGATCATCAAACCGAAATGTCCCCACGTTGCACAACAAGTCAAGGGACGTATATAGATTGGGTGGAGCGAAGCGACGGAGCCTAAGAGCGTAGGATGAGTACCAAAATACGCGCAGAAACTGTTGATAATTACCGATTATTAAACTGAAATGTTCCCACGTTGCTGTATAAGTGCACAAGTCGAGGGATTATATAGGGACCTGATAAATTTCGGGGGGTAGGTTTGAACCCTAAAACTTTTCTTCTAGCTACGACCTTTAACGAAACGAAGCGACAGTGCCGAGGAGCGTATCGTCGAGTGCCAAAACACGCGCAGAATTTTATCATACTATACTATTATAAAGATATAATTTTTCATATGTATCGAACATTTCGTTTATTTTTAACCAACAGGTTAGAAATGATAATTACTCAGGCCGCAACTCGCCTACAGTTAAAATATCGTCGGGCCGGAATTCACCAGTCTCCAACATTGGAAGCGACACGTAGGGCCTGTTATAGTTTTTACATGAACTTTTAAATTTAAATATGTACCTAATACATACGATATTAGCCACTGAAGTATGTACAGAATTTCGTGCTCAATCGAATTGGTTTTTTGGGCCAGCACTTATTTCATTGTTTGACTTCGAGCGTGCTCAATTGTATTGCTAAAAAGGTAAAATGTGATAAATCGTACGAAAAGCCATATAACATAGTAGACTGGTAAATTTTCATAGCAACCATTGATTTTTTGCTTTTAGAACTGATATTAGTTGAATAATTGGAAATGAGAACAAAAATAATATGTGTATGCATTGTTGTTAATTTATAATAGTTATTTAATTATTTTACTGACATTAGGACACGAAGAAATAGAAATTGTTATTTTAAATAATTCACCAATAGTCAGTATTATTTTGATTTCAATTAATTGTTTACAGTCAATAGTTTATTGATTTATAAAATTGCTATGGTATTTATTATAATTTATTTGACCATGAAAGTCTATGGCTGCTTTAACTATGTAAAATAATTATAATAGCTAAATAGAGTGAAGATCCAAAAATGTGTTTGTCGAAATGGCTTTCATACAAAATAAAAATAATATAAGTAATAATTTACAACTTTGCTGTACAGAGAACATAGTCCCAAAAAATGTGTGCTGGCGTGTGTGTGAGAAAGTTAGTTGTGAGAAGTTAGATTAGGTATATTCATATTTATAATCTTCGGACTTGTATTTATAGTTTATACATAATATATAATATATGTTTATGGTTTACATGAATGATATTTTATGTATATAATATATATAATGAAAGCATTAGTGTGTGATTTTATTACTTTCTGCAATTATAATAATGTAGGTATTTCAGAAGAAATATATGGCAAATGGCAATTAACACAAATAAGAACTGTATGATATGCCAAGAATTGGAACGAAAGATTATTTTTATACCGCTGTCAGGTTGTAATTCTTTGAAAATTGTCAAAAATTACTTCTCCGGCGACACTATAAGTTCTCCGAATTTTGGTTTGCTCTGAGAATTAACGATATTTATGTGGAATACAAAAACAGAATATTTTATTCATGTAATTTTTGGGCATATCGCCAAATGAACATAATTCGTTTAAAACTGAGAAATGAATGTTTAAAATTTGGTTTATGAGAAAGCAATTATACCACGCCTACATCCTACAATTTATATATAACAGCAATACCTTGAGTGCGAATTATTTTTAAACCTTTTGATTTGTTTGGAATGTGATAAACAACAATACTTGAATTTATAGTACTACTGTACAAGTCCATTAAATTTATAGCGAAAATTAAACACACAAGCATTTATGTAGCTGAAACAATATTATGTAATTTCATATATATTATAGATGAGGAAAAAAAGTGTTGGACTTTTCTTTCACCAAACATTTTTCACAATATTGTCTATAACTTTATATAATATTAAATATTTCATAAAGTTTTGATTAAAAATAAGTTTTAAGCATTTTCCTCAAATTTGGCGTATTTTTCTCAAATTTTTGAAAAACTTTTAAGAATTTCGAAAAATTATCTCCTGAAAGTATCTAAATGAGCAAAATTGTGATTCAAAAAGTTGCTGGTCGAAACTTTTGGATAAATTTTTTTAAGAATACGTGTACATATAAAAAAAAAAGTTAACATCATTTCAGTTCTTTGCTCTGCTCAGAATCTGAAATAAATATCAATCATTGTAAAATCATAAGCTTCAGCGCTCCGTTCAGGATTTACAACTTATATTCCTGGAATTTTCGTGACAGTTTCTTGCATAATAAGTTACCTATTACTTACTAATTGTTTTATTAATCTATGGGACTCAGTTTACCAACCACTTTTTTAAAAAATGAATACAATTTACCCACCCACCTTTTTAAAACTCTGACTTAATTTATCTATCATTTTTTAAATGTGAGACAAGGTTTCCTAAATTATATAGTTTTAGAACTCATTTTGCCAATTCCGAATTGTGCCTTTAATAACTATGAGATATAGAAAAAAAAGAGTGATATCTGATAATATAGTGTCTTTAGACTCTATATATAAAAAAAAACGTGGATCGTACTATAGGTCAATTACTGCCTTACTGTCATAGGTAATAAAATTAATTATTTCATTAACTTTGATTATTGGTGAGGAAAACAGATTATTAGACATGGTAACTGATATAATATCCAAAAATTATTTCATGAAAAATATCGTATCCGAATAATATTAAAACAATAGATATATAATAATTAGAGTGCGGATTTTGAAGGCATTCGCTTTTTTTTTTCTATCTCTCTAAAACGAAGCTACGTCAGCTATAAATTCGATTTATACCACTCAGAACAAAATTCGCGACATTTTATTTTGCTTTTATTTGCTTTTTTTGCTCTTTTTGTATTTAAATGCTTTTTGAGGTATTTTCGGTAAGTTTTTTTTGTAATTTAAAGTTTTTTGGGGTATTTTAGGCACTTTTTTGGCTAATAAGTTACAATTTTTCAAAATGTGTTGTAAATAAATACACGTATATGAAAAATTAATTCAGTTTAAAGAAATTTTTTTTTTTGAAAACTTAAAAATAAATTTAATTATAAATGTAACACAGAGAGAAGAATATCCGTGGTGCGAAGTATACCCGGATTTTTATTATTATTATTATTATTTATAATATTTTTTTTCACTTATTATAATAATTATTAAATTTAAATGTTTATCATTGGTTATTATTATTTTGTTAATGAAGGAAATAATTTTTATGTTTCGAAAATTGCTATGGAGAGGGCGGTTACTCCGTTCACTACCTCCTTGGGGACGTGCCTAATTGACTTTTCATTTAACATTTTAGGTTAAATGTATTAGGTTTACTTGAAATTAAACGATTATAAGCATTCATAAATCCTCTAAAAAATTCCTATACCTGTGATCTCAAATATATCGCCCGCAGGCCACATGTAGCCCACGAACCCTTTTAATGTGGCCCGCAATAAAAATATATTTCATACAAAAATGTACGTAAAAATTATAAAAATATTAATGTATTTTTCTGTATCCACTTTTTCGAATAGAAATCCTTGTCCAGAAGTGTCAACCAGCAACTTTTGAAACCGGATTTGCCTCTAATTGGTACGTTAGAAAGGTCATTTTTTGAATTTCTCAATTCTTTATTTTCTTTTCGGAGGAGGGGGGACTATCCAAAATTTACAAAAATGACTCGGAAACCGTCATTTTTTATCCAAATTTTATGAAAATTTAAACATAGATGGACAATATGAGAAACATTTTGGTAAGACAATTTTGAAAATGTGAAAAAAAATTTTGTGCATTTTTCTAACACTTCTTTCTCACTAAATTTGTTCTCCTTTATTTATTATATGAAAAAAAGTATAATGTAAAGTAAAGTATAGATAAGAAAAATAGACATACTTCGTAAAACGGATATTCTTCTATCTTCGGGTCAGATACTCTTGGTGAGTGTGTTAAAATGATGACTATTATTGTTCTTTATATTATTTACTTCTTTTGTCCAGAATGTCTTATTGAAGAAATGATTTATCGTTTCTTTAATATTCTACACACCTCACTAGGAGTGTCTGACTCGAGGGGCGAAGAATATCCATGGTGCGAAGTATTAGCGGTTTTCTTGTCTATACCTTTTACACATACGCACTTATTATTTTTACATTACCTGTGTATTGGCAATTTTTTAATTTAGATATATGAACCAAAACCATTTACGCCGTAAACCTCCGTAGGTATACCCTCTAAATATACACAACCGTGGCTAAGTGAATGAAGGTATCTAGTGGCTAGGTTGGGCAGAATGTTGAGTATCATAAAATATATCAAAAACCGACTACCCACAAACCCATGGGAAGCTTAACTGATCTTCCCATTAACAATATATTTCATTAAAAATAAATGAAGAAACAAAATATATCAAAATTATATTATCCTTACATACGAAAAAAAACACAGATTTGTAAAATCAATACAATATTCTTCGCTTAACTCAGAATCTAAAATGAAGAAAATACATTAATAAAATAATATAAAAATGTTATAAATCATGGTGTGACGTTTGAATGCTATGGCGCAGTAGTTAAACTGTAAAGTTCGACGAGGAAATATCGAATTCGAGTTGAGATTGTCCCTTAAAATTATTTGCATTGTTTTATTAATTTTTTTCACTCTACTTTTACTTCGTTTAGTTGATATTGTATAATATCTTAGGGGATCTACAGCCGAAACTCGCTATACGAAGAGCAAAGTAGGGTGAAGTATATCCGGCTTTCTTGTCTATACTTTAATTTACTTAACTATAATTTTTTTTCGTCTAATAAATAAAGAAGAGGAAAAAATAATTAATGAGAAAAGATAAGTGTTAAAAAAGGTCCAACATTTTTTTCATATTTTTAAAATTTTCTTGAGTCCAAAATATTTCACATATTATTGTCTATATATGTTTAAATTTTCATAAAGTTTGGATCAATAAATAATGGCTTTCGAGTCTTCCCCCCCAAAAAAAGTTGAAAAATTGAGAAATTCAAAAATTTACCTCTCTAAAGTACCGACTATACTCTGCACCACGAGAGACCTTAAATAGGCGGCGACTGAAACGAGTACATCTTCGCGCATGCCCCCCCCCATAAAACCAAACTACAACAAAACGACGAATGCTATTAAGATGTTCCATAATCTACAGAGTGAGTGAAATTCATAAAGCATTATTGTGACGACGTGAGGTTGTAATGATATTATACTATATACCTAAATATGAGCATCACCAGGGCTCGATAATTAAATAAATAAAATAATTAATTTTATTGGTGAATATTAAAATATTGTTATATACATTGAATAGTATGTAATTATTTATTAATAAATATGTAAACACGGATCACTCATAAACACAATCGCCAAAGTCTATTAACAATAGAAATAATTATGTTGGGGGACAATAATTGTTCTATGAAAATAGTTTCGCGATAATGAATTACATGCGTGACGTCTCTCGTGGCATAGAGTATAGAGGCAAATCCGGTTTCAAAAAGTTGTTGATCGAGACTTTTAGACTAGTAGAATTTATATGAAATAGTGTTCACTGAAAAAAAAATAAACATCATTGTAAAAACTCGACCTTTTTCATTTCGTTTAAAATTAAAATTTTTTTACTTAAAATATTCACTATATTCTTTACTTATATTTCAATTTTCATCAATATTAACTTTAACTTTTTTTTTTTGACATCATTTTGGGTAGTTTTCTAAAGGCTGGGCTAGTTTTCTTTTTTTTAAAAAAAAGTCGCTAACTTAAATTAGGTAATCTGAAAAAATGTAAGTAAAGTTTAAAGTTTAAATTTACTCATATTTTTTTCTTAGTAGATCAAGTTACTAGTAAAATAGAAAAATGGAGTAACTGAACTTAGTTACATATAAGTGAATTTTTTTTTCCATACTTACAATCTATGAGTTATAGTAATGTCTTGGTGTTTTCTAAGTTTTGGAAAAGGTACTGAGAAATTCTAAAAATTACTTTATTAAGCATCGTCTGGTGTAGTGATTTCTAATATTTTAAGATATGAGTCAAAACTTTTGTACAATTATTCCAACCAGAAAATTTCATAAAACAAAAAAAAAATTACTGTACAACACTGGCTTTTTCAATCTACTCAGAATTTAAAATAAAATACAGTTTTATTTTATATTTTATTTAAATACAGTTTTTTAAACTTTTAATTAATTATATTAATTTATAATTGTGTTTTTTTTTTATTAGAAAACAAATTGTCAGCCTACTTTTGATATATCAATAATGTTAGATTTTTATTTTCGTTTTTTGGCCCCTGAGATGTTGTTAAAAATCAAGTGGGTGCGAGTGCACACCCTACCCTCCATCAAATGGTACCCTAGGTAATTGTAATTGTACTTGAATTGTAATATAGCAAACATTTCTAAAGCCGCAAAACAATACTTAATTGATCCCAATATTTATTAGTTTGTGGTGGCAAGTTTATCCCCTGTTAAGGGCAGTGAAGGCCACTGTCCTTGCCCCTTTTGCACATACGTTAACCAGAGCCCGTTCGAATTTCATCATTTTTTACTTGCATTTTGCAGGCATACGTGATATCTTTATTCTTTAGCCTAGATTAATAATAAATCTCGCTTATTTTAACCGTTGCTCGCGTTGACGTACACTTCTACATTATGACGTCAAGACCGAGACACTCCACACCAGGCTACGGGCAACTATGAAATGGCCTGATTTGAGCGCTACAACCTTGAACAATGAACAGGTTTAAAACACAATTTAAGATAATTCTATAATTTTATAATTTTTATAAATATATATTTTATAAAGTTTTATCCATAGATAAAGGTAGATGTATTATAATATAACTAGATAACCAACTAACTGTTATCAAATGAAACGATTCGCTATTTCCATTGGGGCCATGTTAGTAAACATTGTTATTTACTTAAATTATTATACACTACAACAACATATCGACATGGCATGATTTAAAATTTAATTTACACTTTGTAATACGTGGTAGTACTAAATTACAGAAACACAGAAAGTTAAAGTATGAAATGCTAACCGTGCTATGAATAGACTGTATTGATAATTATAATTGATCAGGGCGTATTTTAAGGGGGGCGAAGGGGCGATCGTCCTTCCCTGGGCCTCTGATTATATATATATTTTTTTAGATTCTGAGATGAAAGAAGAAGCTAATGTTTCAACAATGATAGTTTTTCTTTTTATGAAATTATTTTTAGACAAAAATACTCATCCTAAACGTTCATACAATAATTTTTTTGATCAAAAATCATATCCTTATGGTACTTTAGAGAGGTTATTTTTTCAAATTTTCAATTAATTTTCCGAAAACAAGAAAAATTGCAAAAAATTTAATAAAAATGACAAAATTTGCGCAAATGAGATTTTCGTATCATACGAATTCTAACTTTAAACAGTTAAAAAAAAAAGGGTGAGTGAAGTTATGTTAAATTTTCAACTAATAATATCGAGAATTCTAAATTTTATGAGGTAAAACATTACAAAATACAAGGTAATTCCAAAATACTATATTTATCCCAAAAGTGGTTAAATTACATATATTTCTGTATACCTATTGTTATAAATAGATGAAAAATTGAAGTTTCTAGTTCTTTTAGTTTTTGGGGTTACGTGAAAATCTCATTGACCGATTTGGCCGTTTTTATTAAATTTCTCAGCAGTTTTTCTCTATTTTTGGAATAAGTATTGAGAATTTTGAAAAACAACCATAAGTACTATAGGGATGCAATTTCTATTCTAAAAAGTTACTTTATAAAAAATGTTTTGATAAAAAAAGAAGTTTTTCTATACGAAAATGTGAAATAATGAATAGACATCTTAGTATTCTTTTAGAATCTAAAATATTTAAAAATCGCCCCTCCCTGAAAATAGTGTCAGGGACGCCCCTGGAAGTTTCATTGAGATATTTTGTATTGAATAGAAAGACATCTATCTAGATTTATTATATTGGTTTTATCATTATTATTATTATTATTATTATTTATTACTCTACTATGTCTTAAATCGTGGTTTAAAATAGGCAAGCTAGAACGTAATCAATTAAATAAATTATATCACTATCAGAGATTAAATTATATTTTAATTTATAATAAAAAATAACATAAATATCTGAAATGAAATAATATTATAAGATTTTATAGGACAAAACAATTATTTTAATGATTTATAATTTCAATGGTTTCTTGTTTTTCTATTTCGTAGCCACGTGAATAATTATTTAGTTTACATTATTTCGTAATAAGAAAAGATAAACGATTTACAGATTACGGATACACACCTCATACTTTATGATCATAGATAAATAATATACACACTTTATTATAATAATATGTCAATGATTATACCCCAGAAACGAGCCGGTCGAGCCAGCCATCTTTTTATCGTGTTATCAGTGAGCTTGCGCGAGGACTTGGTTTTTTGCCAAACTCCTTCGCTCACCCTTCAAATCGAAAATAACCCTTTCGGCTTGTTATGTGACGTGGGGACATATTGGGAAAAAAAAAACGCAAAAAAAATCGGGCAAGGAATAACGCAAAATCCATACTTGGGATTTGCGACAAGTGTCATAACATATCGCACACCCAGTCGACCTTACAAGTCGATCAGAACTAATTGTGGAATTAGTGGTTTTTCAGCAGCTGACAATACCGAGCACTGATAACACGATAAAAAGATGCTGGCGTGAACGACCCGTCGGGATACTGATATCAGCTGATCGAGTAACCATTCTGTGTCCGACACCGATGATTAGGTCGAGATCGTATAATAATAATAATAATAATAATACGATCGTACCTTTCCGAGCCGCGGACTGTCGCGTGATACCGCCCGTGCGCTGCAGTTCCATAACGCCGCGCCGCCCGATAATCGGCCGCCCGTCTTACGGTACGGAGTTCGTGGCGCGGCCGCTTGGTGGCAGCACTGGGTCGGGCGGGGAACTCATAATATACTAGTGACCGTACGTCGTCGTTGGAGGAGTGACAGCGTATACGGTATTACGGTAAACACTCAGCCGTGGCGTGCGGTGTACACACTCATCGCTCGGCGGAGGCGCGCACAGTAGTCGCCCCGGACGCTCCGTCGTTGTCGTCGAAGTTGCCGTCGCGGTCGCTGTCGCCTTCGGCCGTTTTGTTGGTTCATTTGGCCGCCGTCGTCGCCACTTCGTCGAGCCCGCTGCGGTGGGCGTTCGTTTACGTTTTATTAACACGGTCGCGTGTGCAAACCCAAAACGTTTGTGTTCGTGTGTGTGTGTGTGTGTGTGTGTGTGTGTGTGTGTGTGTATGTGTTTGTGTTTGTGTGTGGTATTACTTGTCGCTTGTACGCGCGAGTGTGTTTTCTCTATTGGCCGCGGTGGCGCGCGCAATGTTTACGTGCAAATTAATCTGTTCCAATTACGACGATTCGTAAGATCGCGGACTGCGTCGGCATCGTCTTTTCGTCTCGCCTTTGTCTCGAAGAGGTAAGTGCCCACCGGGATTTATTGTTTTCCGTCGGTATATAGTGTTTTAGTCAAGAGTAGGTTCACGGTTTACCCGATTACCGATTCGTACGCGGTTACTCTCCTCCCTTGTGCATACTCGACACGTCTTGCGCCCTGTTGGCGTTGTAACAGACGCATAAGCAGACATCTGCAGTCGGACCTGAGATTTTACAATACTAAGCCACTAGGTGTCTCGGATAGTGTCCTGGATCGTATAATTAATGTACGCCACCGCACCATATGTGCGAGGCCGCTGACCCTGTTGTCTCTGATTTTGTCCGTTTCCGGCTCTGTTCTCGTTACCTGTCGAGTTGATAGTTCAACATTAATCGTTGTTCTTTGATTTCTATGTTATCTTTATTATAATAAAGTCTTGAATGTATTGTGTAGAAATAATTGCATAATAGTAATATGCTTGATCGTGATATAGTTTGTGCAATTTATTACAAGATTTATTATTATAGAAATCTATATCATCTAATGTCCCCGGTTCTAAGTGTATCTTTAGCACTTAGTATAGAAATAAGATGTCGTTTTCCGACCTGCCAATATAATGAGTACATTGTAGTACATCTCGTAAAACACTATTACCTACTGGTGCGTTTGGTTAGTTCAGGGGTTAGGTTAACTACAAAAGTTCAAAGTTAAGCGCTGACAAATTGGTAGGTATTGCCTAATAGGTAGATACCTATTGCCTTTATGAAGTGGATATTCAGAGAGGTATCCCATTGATTATTGGTATGGATATAACCTTTTGCTTTTGTTAAAGAAAATTTAAGATAACTAAATTTACTTAAATGTGATTAGCATAAATACGGGCTTAAATATTTGGATAGGGGTACCTACTTAGATTTTCTGTTTCATTAGTCTTTGCTCGAATCTTTGATATCTATTTTTCCTGTAATTTAGTATTTTTCTATTGTTCATTATCATGCAGGTTTGCAGGTTTTTGCTTGTTTGGACAAGTTAAAATTATTAGTCCTTTTACCATAAATTTATCAATTTCTGGTGTATATTCATCATGCCTAAAAATCAATAGGTACTCTTGAAGAATCTGTCTGGGTGTAAATGCACCCCTTATCTCCATGATAACTATGAAACTGTTATCACAACACCTACAATATGCACTACAGTAGTGTAGGCTGATGTCTTCAATAAACATTTGAGATTCTGACCGAAGCAAAGAAGCTTATGTTTTTACAATGATATATTTTTCCCCCTCTTTCTGGAAACACTCTTTCGTATTGAAATACTTATCTAAAAGTTTTAATCAGTAACTATTTATCTCTATAGATCTGAAATCAAACCGAAATGGTAATTTAGAGAGGTCATTTATCAGATTTCTCAATACATTTTTCAAAAATTTGGAAAAATTGATAAAATACGATAAAATATGCTATTACCAGTATCTTCATAAAATTGGAAATTGTTTTTTAACACAACTTCAAAAATAACGGAACTAGAAATTTGAAACTTTCATCAACTACAAAAAAATATCACTACCTACCTAAATAAAATTCGCTACATAAAATTTCAAAAACATTTGATCAATTTTGAGTTAAGTACAGCATTTTGAAAATATTGGAAATTTGTCGTTTTTGTAAGTTTTTATTTTATTAAAATTTTGAATAGGTAGGTATGTACCTACTTGATATTAAAACTTGAAAATTTAACATGATCTCACTAACATATAGTTATGTCTAATTAACATAGAAAATCTCGAATATCTAAGTTAACTTTTTTCTCTATAAATATTTGGGAATTTCAAGGGAAATTCATTAGTGGTTCCTACCTAGGAGGAGAATTTCATTGCATTTATTTTAGGGCAATACATTTTTTTTATGGACAAATAGATAATAAAACTTTAACAATAGTTTGTTTGAAAAAAAAATCTGAGAAAATACGGACAAATATTATGGTATATTTTTAGTTTACAAAAGACCAAAAAGATCCAAAATGTTTTTTCGCCATCTTATGTATTTTTCAACATTGAATACGATGGTATAAACTCATATCCACGCACATTAATAGTTTACTAAATATTCAATTATGAAAATTCAATATTTTTGGTTATTTAGTACCTATATTAAATACAGTGTTAAATAGGTACCTACTAACTATTTCAACTGTACTCGATTAACTAAACATTTTGCACTTTTTTCAACTGTGACTAACCTAAGACTGACTAGATAAACAATACCTCTAGTTTTAATTATATTATAGCAAATTAATGTTGATTTACTATAATTAGAGATTCTAAAAAAAATTTGGAAACTTTTCATATCAATTTTTTTTTCTTTATTTATTGGATAAAAAAAGGCAAAGTTATGTAATGTTAATTAAAATAAAGTAAATTAAGATAATTAAAGCAATGATGAGTAAAGTATAGACAAGAAAGCCGGACATACTTTACCTTACTTCGCACCACAAGTATTCTTCACTCCTCGGATCAGATACGTACTTTTGGCGGGTGTGTCGAAAATGACTATTATTATTGTTCTTTATATTATTAACTTCCTTTGCTCAGAATCGTATTACTGAAGAAATGATTTATCTTTTCTTTAAAATTCAATACCATATGAAAATATTAATATCTGACCCAAGGAGTGAAGAATACCCATAGTGGGAAGTATGTCCAGCTTTGTTGTCTTTCCTTTTTCTTCTTCTGTAAACATTTTTGTATAAAAATAAGTAATCATACAGTTTTGATCCAAAATTTCAGATCCAGAATTATATTCAGATAGTACTTTAAAGAAATCATTTTTCAAATTTCTTAATACTCTACTATTAATAATCTATGGGTAATGGAAAACTACGAGGAAAATTACCTAAAACTTGTCAAATAATGATAAAATTTGTCATAACCTGAATTTTCATAAATTAAATTTTTAATTTTTAATCTAGGTTGAAAAATATAATCTAGGTTGAAACTTTCATCAACTATATCACAAGCATTCCTCATAAAATTTTCAAAACATTTGACCAATTTTTCAGTACCTAAGTAAAAGACTTTTGAAAATATCAAAAATTTCTCGTGTTTTGTGAGAAAAAAAAGTTTTCATAAAATTTTAATGTCTGGAAATTAAGACCTGAAAATATAACATAATCTTATATATAATATATATATACATAGGTATATATTACTAGCGGGATGGTAATATCCAACATTATTTTCAATTATTTATTTATTTTATTTTACTATTTTTGCTTAATTTATACTTTAATTTACCATAATATAACATATTATAATATTAAATCAATTACTTAATAAAGTTTAATATTTTAATTTTGCATCTAGTTGGTAAAACGAATTCCATTCAAATGCTAACAGTTATTAATGTTCTGTATTTAATAATAATTTTTATTTATATTAACTTAAATTATACACAGAGTAAGGTCACTTATACTTTGGTTTATGTTTGAAATTAATAAATTGATCTTATACCTATTCTAAATTTTTATTTTTAATGATCAAAATGCATTTTAAAAATATGGACATACTTTCTACAATGAGTAATCTTTGCAGGAAGAGAAAACATGCGTTAAATGTTCTGATCCAAGTACTTTTTCAAGTAAAAAAAATCATTTGCCAATCTAATAATAATTGATAATAAATTTACTCCTCCTTGTAAGCTCGTGTACACTTGTTGTAAGGACAATGCCACATAACTATCAATAAATATCTCATTTGAATCTCAGTTATAGACGAGGTTATAGATTATAAAAGTAAGGTCAAGAAAAATTATAAATAATAAAATATTCAAATATTATTACATGAAAAAATTCATTAAATGCATTGAATTAATGCAAATATGTATAAAAAAATTAGGCGCCCCCTCATAATCAGCTCCCCGGGGAGGCAGCCCTCTGTTTCTTCTTCTAAATACAGCCCTGTTTGCAATAATTAAAAACATTTGTACCTAGTTATTAACACATTTTTCCAAAATATGGTCACTGTTACTTTTCAACTTCTAATTAGGACATGGTGATTGTATGATGGTACATACATAGACATACATTATGCGGACTACACTAATGAAACAAAATTCTAAACACAGTTTTTGTAATTTTTAGTGTGTATAGTAAAATTTTTAATTATTGTACCTATCTAGGTATATATTTTATATTTCACACTTGCCTATGCAAATGGAAATTCTGATTATTTATATCTTATATTAGATACACATTATTCACTTGGACTTCAAACATTTATAATTATTATTATTATTATGAGGTCTCTTTCATTTAATGAAAATTAGTTCAGCTGATGTTTTAATTAATTATTACATTTTTAAAAAAGTGAAGAAAATTGTGCATCTACTCATAAATAATATTAAGTATAATTTAATTAATTATAGGATTCATCAATATATTAAGAAAATGTTAGGTATTTAATTTATTTTGATGCACCATTATGTATCATGCTTTATTAATTTTTTATCACACTATTACTTTAGTCAAACATTGGTTAATTATAATAATTAACAAATAATAAACAGTATACTATAGTTTAGTATAGTTTATAGGTATCAAGATTTATTTCATAATTTATTACATACATGCACAAATAGGTACATGCTAAAAGTGTCTGATAAATTTTTGTGGATTTTATTTTTATTTATTACTATTGTTACATAAACTGTAATTTCCTGCTTCATATTTATTAATATTATTATTTTATTTTTTAGTTTAAATAACTAATAAATAATAATTTTTTGTTAGATACTAGAATACTTAACCATTCATTAATTCAAACAATTGTATTTTGTTATTATTTATTTTAAAAATATTTGTCAAATTCTTTATGCTCTCCGTGTATTTGTCTTACATTTTATATAGGTAGTTCTATATTTTAAGGTTTAATTTTAATAACTCCAATTCTCAACAAATGAAAATACCTAGTTTGATTCCCTGTGTTCTCATCGGTTAAGTTAATTTTCTGGATATTTACACATATCGGACTTTTACTTTCATAATTTTATATTAGATGTATTAATAATTTATTATTGTAACATAATTAAAAATTTTGATTTTAATATTCTATGTTGAATAAATTTTCCGAGAGTACCTATAATGTATTTTAAAATGTACAATTTTTTGTTTAATTATCTATACTTGTATGTACCACATGCAAATAATTTTACATATTTTCAAATAACAATAAATTTAAAAATAGTTTGAATGAATGTTTATATTATTAATTTTATTTTGTATTAATTGCGCGAAGCTATATATATATCTATATAATTATGTAATATAGACTTGGGGTCAGTGGACTTTCACACTTCTAATAACAAGCCTGTTCTAATATTTTAGAAATATGTAATTCGCTTTTTAGAAGTTATTCAGTTGGGCAACTTTCATGAAAATGTTGTCACAAAGGAATCTTTTGATAATAATTGATTACCAGTTTATGAATATAAAGTTTTTATTAAGTTTGATTGAAAAAAAAGTGTGTACTTCGCTCGTTGGGGTGTTCTCCTCAGTCGGATGGGATACTCTTGATGGGTGTATTGAATTTTAAAGAAACGATTCTGAACGAAGGAAGTTAATAATATAAAAATGTGTACATTTTTACGCATGCTCTACCACCAAACCAAACTCTAACAAGCGCTGTACACATGTTATAATGAGTGAGTGAAATTCGTAAATCATTAGTGTGATGACATGACGTTTTATATGCATCCAATATATATATTATATGCCTAAATATGAGCATCAAGGCTCAATAATTAAATAAATAAAATAATTAATTTTATTGGTGAATATTATAATATTATTATATACACTGAATAGTATGTAACTATTTATTAATAAATATGAAACACTAATTACTCTGTAAATAAAATTTCCATAATCTATATAATAAAAATATTTATGTTGGGGAAAAATAGTACCGCGATAAACGAAATACATTTGTGACAGAATTGCGGTTTTCGTAGTGCCACAAGTATATTGTATTTAATGGCGTCGAAAAATACATAAGATATTAAGCAAAAAACATTACTACCTTTGTCCGTACTTTCTTTGATTTTTTTTCAGTCAAACCCTTGTAAAATGTTTAATTCTTTGTTCGCTCAAAATTTTATTATACCTACCCAAATGTTCGCTAAAATTCTCTTTCTAGGCACCAAGTTTCAAAAAAAAATCGTACTGGCCAATTTTTTTTTATGTATGTTATAAAATGTGTAATTTTAGGTAAAACTAACGAATTTCGTCGAAATCCTAACTTCAAACGGTTATAGAGAGAAAAGTCGACTAATGATTTTCGAGATTTTTTCAGTTAAATTCGAGGTTAAATTAGACACATATAGTAGAAAAGTCATATAAAATTTTCAAGTTTGAATATCATGAATAACATATTTTATGAAATAAAAACTTAAAAAACGAAAAATTTCCAACAGTTTACTCAAAATTGAACAATTGTTTTTAAAATTTGTATTAAATGTTTTCGTGGCCATCTTTAGTAGCTGGGGGAAAGGTCAAGTTTTTAGCTAGGTGCATTATTTTTGAAGTTATGTTAAAAATAATTTTCTATTTTATGAATATTCCGGTAACATCATATTTTACCAATTTTTCAACAGATTTTCCTTGTTTTTGTAAAAAGTATTGAGGGATTTGAAAAATGATCTATCTAAAGTACCATCTGGGTGTGATTACGAAGCTATTGAGATATTTATAAAAAAATTGGACAAGTATATTTCTAATTTCTATACGATAAAATGTTTAGAGGACGAGAAAAAATAAAAAATAATCATTATTGTATAATCGTAAGCTTCTTTACTTCGCTTAGAATGAAAAAATAAATAAACATCATTGTAAAGTCAACTTTCTTTGCTCCGCTCAGAATCTAAAATTACATAAAATTTTGAAAATTTAGTCGTCCATTAATACAGAATAATCTCTACTTAAATTATCTCTAATTAAAATCTGGATTACATGCTATAGTTAATGACATACATTACGTGTTATTGAAATTAACAATAGTATTTTTTTTTTTTTGTTAATGCAATTATTATGTTTTTAGTATTTTACTAAATATAAATAAACAATAATCTTTCAAAGTATACTAGCGATGTATAATTATTATTTATTACATATTACATTAATGTATATTGAATAAAATATTGTGATGTGTTATATATGTTTGAAACCTACTTTAAATTATTTAATTTTACTTACTTGTTTATACAAAATATTATAGGTATACTTTATATTTAAAGAAATTATAACATAATGTAGTAACTGCATAAATATCTATAGTTAAATTATTTTAATAAATTTGTTTTAAGAACTTTTATACGTGCCACCAAGTACTTATTTAATGTAGGCCAATGAGTTATTGTTTAAAATTGGTAAAAAAAAAAAAATGCCCACTAAAAAAATATTGAAAATTTTTAACACAGGCCGCCGACTGCTTGAATACAAAACATCCATAAACATAAAGATAGTTGTAAATCGATCCGTCTGTTGCCCTCTAGTATAATGTTAAAATGGGTCATTCAGAACGGGTTTGTAAAATATTATTAAGAAGACGAAATAGTATATTTATTGGTAATTCTTTAATGAAACATCAAGAAATTTTTGATGGCATTTCATTATTTTTTATATAATTGCCTAAGTAATTTTCGAGGTAATTTTAAACTTTGTTTTAATTACATTACATAATTTTGATGGATATAGACATGTAAATTGGATATGAATTAAATTTATATGCCCAATTAAAAAAAGCTTGACATACTTTGCACGATGGGTGTACTTCGCACGATGGGTGGTATTCTCTTGATGGGCGTATTAAATTTTAAAGAAACGATAAATCATTTCTTCAGTAAAACGATTCTGAACGAAGGAAGTTAATAATATAAGAAAAAAAAAAAATGTTCGAAAAATGTCCAAAATTTTCTTGCGCCAAAATCTTTTTATAGGATTTTCTATCTATGTTTAAATTTTCATAAAATTCTGATCAAAAAGTCATGGTTTTCGAGTAGTTTTTTTCAAATTTTGGGTAGT
>JAIPRM010000008.1:105809-138348 GCA_025469315.1 Stegophylla sp. TES_Ste_2020
GTACTGAATGGCCGTGCCAAATATCAAAGCAATATCTCTATAGCCGAATTATTTATAAACCTATTTAAAAATATGTACTAGCGACGATCACGTATCGGCGACGGCCATACGCGCCTTGACACTACCGCCGATCCGTGATCGGCATCGGCAGTGAACGTGTTAAAATGTAGTAAAATTTTGTTATAGAAAAAATTAGAGGGATTTTATCAACAAAACAACAAAAGAAAAAAAAATGAGAGTTTTATTGATATACAATTGCATAACATAAATATTACCAATATGAATTTCTAAATAAATATTAAAACTCATCTATTAACAGTAAATCTAAAAATATATCTTTCTCAGTTTTACAAGGGTTGTTCAGAAAGTAGGTTACGTTTTCGAATAAAAAAAAATCCAAGTACAACAGAAAAAATTTTTAACATATATATTCGAGAGGGAACAAAATATTACTTCTCTACATAATCACCAAACAAGTTAAGGCATTTATCATAGCGGTAAACCAATTTCGAAATTCCATCATCATAAAATTCTGCCGCTTGAGACGTCAGCCAGTCAGTCACGCCCGTCCGCATATCTGAAAGGTGTAATCCTTATTGAATTTTTGGAACGTGGAGCAACAATAAATGCTGAGAGGTATTGCCAAACATTGACAAACTTGCGTAGAGCAATCCAAAACAAGCGGAGAGGAAAACTGAGTTCAAAAATTGTGCTTTTGCATGACAATGCTCGGCCTCACACGGAAAACCGCACTCAGGGAACTCTCAATGACTTCAAGTGGGAGATTTTCCCGCATCCCCCATACAGTCCTGACCTTGGGCCAAGCGACTACCATCTGTTCCTAAGGATGAAGAACTGGCTTGCGACGCAGCGCTTTGATGACGACGCAGAATTGCAGGCAGGCGTGACTGACTGGCTGACGTCTCAAGTGACAGAATTTTATGATGATGGAATTTCGAAATTGATTTACCGCTATGATAAATGCCTTAATTTGTTTGGTGATTATGTAGAGAAGTAATATTTTGTTCCCTCTTTCAAATACATATGTTAAAATTTTCTCTTGTACTTGGATTTTTTTTTATTCCAAAACGTAACCTACTTTCTGAACAACTCTGATATAATTAGCCATAAGTAGAGTGCCTTGATAGAGAGGATCTCTTTCATTAGTTAACATGGGTATCACACATAGACATAATAGATATAAGATAATATAATGTAATATAATTATATGTCTATGGTATCACATATACATATAGTATAATGTAATGATACAATAACACAATAGTATAATATTAGGTATATACTTTCTACTTGTAAATCCATTTCTCTCATTTCCGTGAAGCGATTTCTCATTTCTTGTGGTAAATGTTCAATATCTTAAACATTAATTTTTATTATAAATCGAGGGTACATTATTTAAAGTATGTAATTAACTTACTTTCTAGATAATCTTCTAAATACAACATGCTGATTTTGGTTTTGGACAGGGACTCACGGGTAACTAATTCTTTTAATTAAATGAAATTAAATAAAAATGAGAGATTAATACTTCAATGTTTCTATAAAACGTAAGATTTTACGTAAATGTATTATGAAAAAATGGATTATATATTATTTTATTAAAAAATATTAAAATATTGTATCACAACACAGTTGAAACACTTTATCAGAAACAATGTTTTTTACCATAAATTTAGTTGTTAATGAAATTCGCATATAAACCACGAATATAATTCCGAATTCGTGGTATAAACAATGCTGATATAGAGGAAATTCGATAAGGAAAACAATATGAACAATATAAATTATAAATGCCAATATTTGTAAATAAGATCACATGCACTTTGTAAACTAGTACTCTGGTGAATATTATAAATTATAATATGTAACCTAACCTATCTTAGTCCGTGATGTATACCATATATTGCTAAAGACCCATTCGTATAGACCAAATAGGAATCCCGAGCTCTCATTGGCTGTTGGCTGCATTACGTTTGTGATAACATTTTTATATGCCGATAATTAAAATTGCTGCAGATACCTAATAAAAAAATAATTCTTTTTTGCTAATTTGTTTGATCATTTTACGTTTTTAGGTAATTTTTTATGAAATTTTAGGTTATTATAGTAACATTTTTTGGGTTTTTTTTGGTTAATCACTGCCATTAAACTGATTTTTTTTTCAAGAGAAGTGAAGTTCATGATATTTATTTATTTTTTTTCCCATTCTATGAATACTTTTTCATTTAGAAATACTTGTTCAAAATTTTTGATCAGTAAATCTACGGATCCAAAATTACAAATTGATGGTACTTTTAATAGGTCATTTTTCAAATTTCTCAATACTTTTTTTAAAAACGAGGAAAATCTGTTGGAAAATTGACAAAATATGATATAACTGGAATTTTCATGGAATAGAAAATTATTTTTTAACATAGCTTCAAAAATATGCGGCTAAAAACATGAACTTTCATCAATTACTAACAATTGTTACGAGAATACTTCATACATATTCAAAAAATTTTGGTCAGTTTTGAGTTAAACACAACATTTTGAAAATTTCTCGTTTTCTGTTACTTTTTATGTAACAAAATGTTTAATTCTTGATATTAAGACTTAAAAATGTAATATGATCTCACTTACATATATAATTTTATTCATCTCAAAAAATCTTAAAAATCGTTAGTCAACTTTTATCTTTGAAACCGTTTGAAGTTAGAATTTTGACGAAATTCGTTAGTTTTACCTAAAATTACACACTTTAACGTACAAAAAATAAATTTGGTTCAACCGATCTTTTTGAAACTTGGTACATAGGTTTAAATATTCGCAATTTCATTAAATAAAATTTCTTACAGACGAATAATTAAACATTTTACAAGGATTTGATTGAAAAAAAATCAGAGAAAGTACGTACAAATACTATGATATCAGGGGCGTCCCTGACTATTTTTAGGGAGGGGCAATTTTTAAAAATTTTAATTTCTAAAAAAAGCTAGTGCTCGTTGTTTTTGGAGTGTCTGTTGATGACATTGGCTTTTCTAATAATGCTGATGTTGTTTTGGTTTTTTGAGTTCTTGAACCTCTATTAGAAAAATAATGTGGCTAATTTTATTGTAATAATAGTATTATTGTTAATTATATTATTTATTGTAATCTGTGAATCGGACTTTATCTTCTAAGACCGTGTTATCAAATATTAAGGTGAAAGATAAAATGTGATAAAAATAAAAACATATGAAAAAAAATATTACATAACTACATAATTGTCTTCTTTCCTATTTCATATTACATAAACCAAACTGAATTTTTAAGTATTCATTCCATTTTAAATCATTGCAGATATATTTAATATTATTGAAATTGTGTTTGATTATTTACTTCAAATCTTATAATATGTTCATAAAAATTGCAAAAAATATGCCAGTTTCAAAAATGTTCACAAGGACATTTAATACAACCACAAGTAATATTGCTATTTAAGATTAATCTTATTCAATGATATTATGTTACTTTTTACGTTTTAGTACGACAAAGAATTATTAAAATTCAGGATCAAGAAGACTTTAATAAGCATGTGCTTAATAGTAAGGAGCCTGTGGTAATTGATTTTTTTGCAACGTATGTACATTTATATTTTTGTTGGAAAAATACAGAAAATTTTATTAATATCAGAGTAGGACATTATTCAAATAAATTATTTTTTGAACAAAAAAGTTATTTGAATAATTTTCAAACATTATTCGAATAATTTTCATTTATTTTATTTGGGTAAACATAGGGTTTGTAATTTTAAAGAAGCATATATTATGATTTTTAAACAATAGTTGGCATAATTAAGTTACATAATTAAATTTTTTTTTTATTTGGAAAAATTAAAAATTATATATAAAACTAATATAGATCAATAGAAGAAAGTAAAGAATTAGATATATAAATTTTAAATAATAATTTTATAATATTGTTAATTATAATTTGAATAATATTTGATGATAATTTTCGTAACAATTACAACAATCATAAATAGAAGTAAATATTAATAACAAAAAGTAAAGTGAAGTATAGTAAAGGCAAGAAAGCCGGACATACTTCACACCACGATATTCTTCGCTCTTTGGGTTAGATACCCTTGATGGGTTTGTGGAATTTTAAAGAAACCATAAAATATTTCTTCAATAAGACGATTTTAAATGAATGAAGTTAATAATATAAAGATCAATAATGGTCGTCATTTTCAACACACTTACCAAGAGTACCTTTTTACCTGACTTAAAGAGCGAAGAATATCTGTGGTGTAAAGTATGTCCGGCTTTCTTGCCTTTACTTTATTTTTTCTTTTTTTTTAAATTTATTAAATAAAGGAAAAATACTGAATTTTTAAATTAGATTTCAAAATTACTCTCTAAATTCAATACTTATTATTTAACTAGAAACTGTATTTAACAAGAATTATAATTATTATATAATACAAATTTTGTACTAGTATAATTATGTTTGGAAATTATTCAAATAATTATAAAAAAAATCATTCAAATAATTATCTAGATAAAATTTTGCCAAACTCTGATTAATATATATATTCTTTTTACAAATTTACATTGACAAATGGTATTGAAAATTACGCAAATCTTGTTATTAAAATACTGATTAAATAAATTAAATAACATATTCTTTAGGTGGTGTGGTCCATGTAAAGTATTACTGCCTCGAATTGAAAAAGTAATAGAAGAACATAATGATACCGTTAATCTTGCTAAAGTTGATATAGATGATAATGCTGAAATTGCAATGGAATATGGTGTAAGTAGATCATTGATTAACAAGAAAATATGTCAAATTGATTAACATTTAATATAGTTTGCCCCATGAAAGAATAGTCTGGGCCGATGAAAATCATTGCTTACCTTGGATTACTAGGTCGCAATCTTCTTTACTAAAATATTAAATAATTAACTAATCATTACTTAATTTCTTGAAGTGGTAAAGTAGTTTAAAGAAGAAATTTAATGACATTACGCATAATTAATAAAAATGGAATTAAATAAAAGCCGGACATACTTCGCGCGACAGGTGGTATTCTCTTGATGGGCGTATTAAATTTTAAAGAAATGATAAATTATTTCTTCAGTAAAACAATTCTGAACAAAGGAAGTTAATAATATAAGAAAAAAAAAATGTTCGAAAAATGCCCAAAATTTTTTTTCACATTTTCAAAATTTTCTTGCGCCAAAATCTTTTTTATAGGATTTTCTATCTATGTTTAAATTTTCGTAAAATTCTGATCAAAAAATGATGGTTTTTGAGTTGTTTTTGTCAAATTTTGGGTAGTTTTTTTCCAAAAAAAACATTGAAGAATTGAGAAATTCAAAAAATGACCTCTCTAAAGTACAATCTAGAGGCAAATCGGGTTTCAAAAAGTTATTGATCAAAACTTTTGAACAAGTATTTCTATACAAAAAGTTGTACACAGAAAAAAAATAAAAAAATAAAATAAACATCATTGTAAAAACACTAGCTTCTTCACTTCATTCAGAATCTAAAATAAAAATGTGTTTAAATATAATTGGGAAAATATTATTTAAATATTTATTTGTACATGGTAAATAATTTCAATATTTGTGCTTATTAATATATAGTAAATCATTTCAATTTTTAGGTTTCAGTCGTACCAGAATTAATTGCTATGAACGATGGAAAAGTTCAAGGAAAAATGATTGGGCTACAAGATGAAGACAAACTGAAACAATTTGTAAAAAAATTAGTCGAATCAAGTATAGAAAAGAAACATTAATGGTTAAGAGTTATGAAATATTTTAAATAATAAGTTCTTTTTGTTATGTTAATCAACATAATTGTGAATTACTTTATTAATTAGATAAAATTGGATTTATTGTGTTAATAAATATTTATTATTTTTATTAAACTTTAATAAATACATAAAAATTAAATAATTTATTAAAGATTCATATAATAGTTATTTATTAATCAAACATTTGTATGATTGTCCTTGCTCGTTGATACTTATTATATTGTGATGAATTTAATTCTTGTTGTTCATTTGCAGTTGAAAATTCTGTGATTATAGAATTGGCGCTTTGAAGAATTACATTGCGACTTTTACCTTTAATAGTTTGAAGGTATTCTACTAAAATTTCAAATTGTTCATTGGACACCTAAAAAAAAATAGAATATTATAAACAATGGTCCTCAATAATTTCTTTAACGGCATTATTAATATATGATTTAGATTAAAACATACAGTTTAGAGGAGTAAATTTAAAGATATTATTTAATCTAACTTATAAAATTAAAAATTGAATTATTTTGATGAGTAAATGGATAATTTTAATAAGCATGTTTTGAGCGTGAACCATGATTTTAGCAAAGCTGGGCAAGTTACTCATTACATAATTTGTTTAATATAACAAACACTTCAACAAACTTTTATTTTGTATTTTTTTTTTCGAGCATATTTTAGAATTTTCAGTTCTTTCATTTGTTTTAATGCATGCTTGAATAATATAATATTTGTATACAACACAACTCAATAATTTTAATTTAGCTGATCAATCGTCGCCAATCATAAGTAAATTTTTCTATTTTTTTTTTTCATTTTGTAATAAATTACATATAATAAATTTCATAATAGAACAATAAATTAAAAAAAAAATATATTGAAAATATTTTAAGGGCATTTTCACAGTAAAATATATTTAAATTTTTTGATGATTTTTAGTGTATTTAATTCCTAAGCCCTAATTATCACTAAAGATTGAATACACGTACAATTTCATATTCTAAATCCTATAGAAACAAGATACAAATCAAGTGATGGAGATTAATTAAAAGAAAGTTTTATTTAGCACAAAATTTCACGTTTCATAACTTTTGCATAAAATTGTACGTTTCAGAGTTTTTTCCATAGTATAATTTTATACAAATATTTTTGTTCCAAATTTATTTTAACATCCATTATAGATAATATATTGTATTTTGTGTGATGATGTAATAAAGATAATGATAATACTCTTACGACCATATATACTCAACTGCAAGGTTGGATTAATTCTCTATGACGGCTCGAGAGATAATATTTTTAAAGGCCCTCAATAAAACATTTAAAAATACATCAAATTATTTTGTAGTTACAATTAATTTTTAATTTAACTATTAAATTAACTATATTAATTAATAATTTTAAAGTTTATTACAAGTCAGAATTTTTATCATTTAAATTTTATATCTTAATTAAATCATTTAGGTATTTGTTTTCTATAAAAGTGTATTATTAAGACATATTTGTAAATCAGTTTGAATTATACTATATTCTTTATATAATACTTACAAGAAAAAATAAAACTACTAAAGAATAATACTATTAGGAAAAATAAATAGCAATCAAAGTAAAATTTGAAGTATTTACTACTGAAAAAATTTTCACATAACTCCTTTTTATTACTACCAGTACCATCAATAATATGGGTACTCTTAAGGTAAAGGATTTTAAAGAAATTTGTGGATAACTCCTTAATATTCACTCATAAATGAACATTTTAATCCACAATTGTAATGAGTTATGTTACTCATTATTTGTGATTATTATGTAACTCGTGAAGTCATAGGTTAATTATTTTAAGTAACTAGTTTTTTTTTGTAACTTAGTAACTAGTTACTTCCCTACTTCAGATTTTAGTAATGAATTCTTTCTTTTTTTTTTTTTTTAATTACAGTAGGACTTGGATTATCTAGATTAATTAATGTCAAGTATGATTCAGATACGTAAATACATAAATACCCAAGTAAAAAATACAGAAAAATTAGTTCAATTAACAATCAAAAGGTGTAAATAACTATATCATTAGAAATGGCTGATCTTTGCTTTATAACTTTTTTAATTTTGATTTTTTTTTTTTTTTTTATGGCTATTTTATAGATAATTTGTGTTTTACTGTAAGTATCCTGAACAATTTAAAAACTATATTATATACAAGGTAGGTACAAACTTACATTAATAGGGTCATACGTATTTTTAATCAACCAAACTTGATCAATTTTTTTAAATTTCCAATTTGAGCGATCATTTTTCCATTGCATCAAATATTTAATAGAACTTTCTTGCCGTGGAGTCACAGAATTAGCATTTTCTTCACATTTTTTTGCATTTTTCAGCTTGTTTTTTTTTGCTTTCATCTTTTTAATGTAATTTAATTTTTTTCGTTTATTTAAACTTAAAATTTTCATATTGCCAGCCGTACATTTTTCATCTTTCTCACTTTTTACATCAGCCGCAAAAGTTACAGTTTTCTTTTTAGGTAATTCACAGTCATTAGTTGTAGATTTATGTTTTTTTTTATTACTTGTGATTAAGTTACTAGTTAAACTTTTATTAATATTGATTTCATTTTCTTCCATTAATGGTGTTTCAGTAACTGAGATTATGTTGTGAAATCTGTCTCCGATCGAACATTCATTTATACTATTATCTCTATCTGGATCAAATTTATTATAAGTATCTATTGAAGGTTCGGAAATGATGTGTTTGATTTTTTGCTTTTTCTTTTTCATTGAAATAATTGGATTTTTAACTTTAAATTTTTTTTTTAAAATACTTTTAACTGACATTTTGTTACGAATTAAAAACTTGTAAACTGTTTTATTTTTACACAACGAAAATTAACGAGTAACTGCAAAATAAATTTTAATAGGTATATTTTAATTAAATAGATTTTAACTTTTTCATTAAAAATCAAAATTATACATTTATTTTTTAATTAAATAATGATCATTGAACATCAACAGACAACAACACGCTGTTTATTTGATTATCAGCAGACACTGAGATAACAACATGGAGTAATAACATCTGTTATCTATGGTCTGTTTGTGTACCATGGTTAAAGATACAGTTTTATCTTTAACCATGATGTGTACTTATCTCATAGAGTAATATGTAGTAATATTACTCTATGACTTATCTATAGAAAAAGGAACTGATTAATAACCAACAAAAGATGTAAACATTTTGCATTTTATAATATGTCCTAGGTACCACAGATAGATTCTATTTTTTTATTCTTATATAGTTCGGTTTATCAGTTTTATGTTATTAATTATTATTAATTTATTATATTAATTTATTTTAATATTGTAAAATTTTAATTTACCCAAGTCTACATTTTATTAAGTAAATGCATTTCTTGTAATTCTGCTTTCGTTTGGTTTTTCATTGGACAAATTTATTTAGCAAATAATTCTTATTTTAATTATGCCTTTAAAGTATTCAATTTTATTACCAACGTATAATGAAAAAGAGAATTTACCCGTCATAGTTTATCTAATTCACAAATACTTGGAAATTAGGTAATAATTGTTATGTAATTTAAATATTTATAGATATTAAAAATACATTTTTAGATTGTGTGATAAATATTTAGTACTAGTTGGTTTGAAAACTATGGAATCGTGGATGTGTGTTTGTAACTAAGTATAGCATAAATTTAAAATTTGAGACCGGAACAAATTTTTTTATGTAAATGTATGTTATATATATAATGTTATACCGAAAAGCACATATTATAAGAATAATTGTAAAATTGTATATGTTATTGATATTTCATCATAATATTTAAACTGCAAGTTCTTGAAATAGGTACAATAAAATATTTAAACTTCTTTTAATTAACTTAAATAATTATGTAACCGCTGTAGACTGGTAGTTTAAAAATTAATTTGTTGAGTTACCTATTATTAAATGGTTAGTTATATACGTACTTAGTTTTCTATTATATTTTATTTACTTGTATAAAATTGATACCTAATTTAATACTTAGTAACGAGCCAAAAAATGTATATCTACCTAATACAAGTAGGTACATTAAATAACCTCTTATGAAATCTGTAAATAAAATTGTCATTTAATATTTGATAAATTATTTAGAAATATCCAGAAAAAATTATGTTTAAAAGTATATAATTTGTTACCATTCATATTTTTGTTGAACTGCTGGTTGTATTCTTTTGACTTTCAGAAATCAATCACAGATTGTACCAATTTAGAATTTTCAGTTTGTGAAAAACTATATTGGAATATAAACTAATAATGATATAAAAATGAATATGTGTGCCCCATTTTTGTTTATTCCAAATTCAAGCTTTAAAATTTTAATTCTTTAATATTCTCTTAGCTGTAAATCTAGATTTCAATATTATTGGATATCTAGAAGTAGAATTATTATATACTTATTGCTTATTTGACAGTTTATTTAAATTTTATTTTTATAATTATTTTTTCATCTCTTCCCTCTAATTAATGTCCAAATAAAGTTTTATCAACTATTGTATTGCTATACTATAAGTCAGTGTTTCTTAAACTGGTCTACGAACCCCTAGGGGTCTGCTCGTATACTGGAGGGGGTCCCTGTAAGTCTATTTTTATTTTTTTTGTTGAATTATTAACTATCAAGCTTTAATGTATTAATATACATTAGCTTATTTATAAATAAAAAAATGATAATTATTTTTTTATTAATAAAAATAATTTGTTACCAATGATTATAGTGAAATAGAGTATGAAATAATTATAATAGACGATGGTAGTCCAGATGGAACTTTAGAAGTTGCCAAACAACTCGAAACAATTTATGGAAAAGATAAAATTGTAAGAAATGAAATGTGATATCCATGAGCATTCAATTATTTTAAATCTTATTCTATATCTTATTTTAGTTGTTAAGACCACGAGGGAAAAAGCTTGGATTGGGAACTGCATATATTCATGGGATGAATCATGCCACTGGAGATTTTATTATTATTATGGATGCTGATTTGTCTCATCATGTAAATAAATATAAATGAATATTTATGAAAGAAATTTTTTTATTTAATAATGATTTTATATTGTTTAGCCAAAATTTATTCTTGATTTTATAATAAAACAAGTTGAACAAGATTATGATATTGTGACTGGATCTCGATACATAGGCAATGGAGGAGTTTCCGGTTGGGATTTTAAAAGAAAGTTGGTTAGTCGTGGTGCTAATTTTGTCAGTCAAGTATTATTGAGACCCCAAGTATCTGATCTCACAGGAAGTTTTAGGTAAATTATTTTTAACCAATTATAAATAGTTGAATATAGTTTAAATCAGCAACTCTCAACCTCTGATTTCTTTCCAGAAACAGAACAACAAAGTATTAATATATTTTCATTAAGTTTATATTCTTAATCATTAATTTGTAAACTTTTATATTGTAATCCCACTTCTGATGTAAGAATTAATAAACTTATCTCATTTATGCCGGAATAATACTAAACACTTCATACATTACTAAAACAGTAAGTTTAAGAAACTGTGAATTCTTTTTTGTTTTTATAAATAGATTCAGAATCTAAAAATGAAGGAGATTTTACCTAACCTACAATATAAATAAATTAATAAGAATTAGAATTTATCTTTAAAATTTTTGGAGCCCCTAATTAATAATTTTCACCTCTTGAAATAAGTCTACACAGGCCTATAATAATATATTATAATATTAATAATAATTATCAATTAAAAATAAAATAATATCTATATAAGAAAAACCCGTAATTTTTTATCTGAACTATTTACTAGTTAACAATTCCAAAAAGGTTGAGAGTAATTGGGTTAAATAATTACATTACCTAGATCAGTAGTTTATAAATCTCGGGATTAATATTAGTGGTTTAGAAACCATAATAAAATTTATTTTATTTTATATTCATAAGTTTGTCAATTCAACATTCTTAAAAAAAATAAATTTTGTGAAATGAAAGAAATCATTAAATTCATTTCAACATTTTTGCTTTCCTTCATTTTTAAATTTAGAATAAAATTGTCAAGTATATATGCCTAGAAAAAGAGGGGGCTTTCAATTAGCTTGTGTCAAAATAGGAGTCTTCAGCCATTTTTAGTTTTATCTGTGGGTTTTTGGCTTAATGCTAATTAATTATTAGGAACCACTGATCTAGACTGTAGTTACAGATTAAAATCTATGATGATATTATTTAAAAAATAATTTATTATAATTCAGATATATCCATTTTTAGATTGTACAAAAAACCAGTTTTGGAAAAGTTGATACAGTCATGTGTATCAAAAGGTTATGTATTTCAAATGGAGATGATGGTGCGTGCTAGGCAATTAAATTATACTATTGGAGAAGTTCCAATAACATTTGTAGACAGAGTTTACGGAGAGTCCAAATTAGGGGGTTCAGAAATTATACAATTTGTTAAATCTCTGTTATATTTATTTGCTACAACTTAATTTTTTTTTTTTAACAAGATCTAATAATATATGCACTGTTACTAATGACTATAAATTATACAGTATATAATGTATTTAATTGTAATTCAATAATAAAATGTATTTGATTTATGTATTAAATATATAAATGACACTTATTTTTATTTTTATATTATAGTATTGTTAATGTGTTATTGTCAAAATACCTAAATTTTTCTTGACATTTATCAAATACTGCTATCAGTATTTTTTACAGTATTTATATAAAGTATGTATGATTTTCTATTACACATTTGACAATTTCCCCTTTTTCTAATACATTTTTAAATCATATATATAAAAATTTGAAATCTACTTATGTTTTTTAAAGCTTTTTATTTTTCTTTAATGTTTCATCAACTGTTGGCCCTTTTAGCCTATGATATATAGTGCATTTGTATTATTCATAAGGTATAAAATGAGCAATTTTAATATTTAATACAATACATTTATTTTCTGTCCCATTGAAAATGTGTCCATTTTATAATTTTTAATTTGCTTAATTTTATATCACGTAATTATTACAGAGTCATACATACACTAATGCTGATTATACAAGTATACTCTTTATAAGACATTGCATCGTACATTGAAGATAATAAAGATTTTAAACGAATGAGTATATAAAATAGTTAATAGGTGTGTGTACAATTGTTGCATTATACATAATTGTATCTTGGAATTATTATATAATAATATAATAATATAATATAATATAATATAATATACCTCATCAATATAACTCTTAATGTATAAATGGTTAAATCCTGGACACGTGGTAGTGCTACGTTTTCAAAAGATTCAATGATACCTTCTTATTTACGCCCAAATCACTGATAGAACGCTGTCTGCGATAGCCAAAATGTGTCGTAGTCTGCACACACAACTTCTCCCATAGTGATCTCCTTTCTGATGTTCGCCAGTTGTCACCATTCGATACTTAACAATTTCAGTTTTACAAGTAATTAATATGTTTATAGCGATGATACCATTTGGATCATTTGTGATGTGAGGATGACACCAATTGATGTCTTTCTACATTTTTTTTTCAATTGATTTAATTCTAATATTTCTTTTTTCATTTTAAACAAAATATTTTTTCATTTTTTTTCGATTGTTTGAAATACAATTTAAAATTTACATAAAAAAAAAAAAAAATTATTAATTTTAATTAATTTTTTAATAACGCTATGAAATTTTGCTGATACTAGTATTCTATGTCAATAATATATAAAATGTTATTATTTTCTATTGTTTATTTTGAAGTTGGTCATACTATTCAGGATATTTATGAACCAACAACATTTTTATATAAATAAATATAATTAGTTGTTATTTGCAAGACCAAAAAAAAATTAATTTTGAAATAAAATATGAGGAATTTTTTATATATTTTAAGATTATTCAAAATAGTTTTAAACAGAGTGAAAAAAATATATTTTAAATATTCTGTTTAAATCTTGTTTTAAACACGTCATATTTAATTTCAATTATTTTAAACATGTCAAAAATTAATGTTTTAAAATAACATATTTAAAACAACGAACCCTTAGAGCTAGCGAGGCATCCATACTGATGGCTACGAGTTCCCAGCTGTGCACAGCTGACATTTGAATGGTCAGCTGTCTCTGGGATGCTTTGAGACTGGCACCAGGTTAAAATTAGATAATGAAGCAGAGCAAAAATTTTAATAAATTTTTTCAGGGATATAGAGGTATATGATCTATAATAGCGGTTCCCAAAATTTTTTGACTGCCTTTTGGACCTGAAGATTTCCTATGGCACCCTTTTTAATAAAATTAATAAGCTGCTTTTATTTTTTTTTTTATTTTTTAAGTCAAAATTAATGATATTATTGTAATGAGGTATTTTTTTTAAATAAAATCTAAACCTCTGTTTACATCTTTGTAGGAAGATATTTTATGTAAATGAAATGATATTCCCTCAAAAACATTATTTTTTTCAATTTTAATAATAAGTCATAAATTTTTTAATTCAACCTAAACAGCACAATATTAATGTTCTGAGTACTTTAATTTTACAATTATTTTTTTAGTTGTACCTATGTAAGCAATAAATGCAAGTGCAAGATAGGAAAAGTTTATACATTTTTATTTGTTTTATCTTAAGCGAGGTAATCGTTTTAAATACAATTTATTTGCTCTTAGACCATATAATGCACACATTTTGGGGACCGCTGATCTATAATATACTTTATCACAAAATGTATTTACTACTTTAAAATATTTGATTATTTGTGGTTTAAAAAATTGAAACAAAATAATTATAATTAAATCAATAATTAATATATTATTATCTATATAAATGTTATAATCCAAGAAAATAGATTTTGACATCTTAATATTTATAAATTGGATTATAAATATGTTGATGGTTTGGTGAATATCAAATAAAATTTAGCCAGGTGGCCATCCCAGTTGACGACCTCCAAGGACGTGTAAATGCAAATGGTACACTGATTGAGCACCTTCTTTTCCATTGTTCACAACCAAACGAAAACCACTATTCAATCCTTGTTCTTTAGCCAATTTTTTTGCAACTAACATTAAATGTCCAAGTAACTAAAATAAAAAAATAATAATAATTAAGAACATATGTTTTTAGTAAGTAAGGCTAAGTGGGAATGAACAATTTTTAATCAGACGACCGTAATCCGATCCAAAAATTGTGTTTGGTCACATATTTTAAAATAGGCCGATTTTACGATTGCTAATGTGCACTTTTACAATTAACAACGTATTCATAATTAACCGAAAGTTTGTGTGACTGATTAAATAACTGTTCATTTAAAAAATTGTACCTAACTTAATGTTTCATGTGTATTTAATTTACTTAACTCAAGTTAATTTTTTTTTAAATTGACCCATCCACCTTTGCCTTTTGTTAGGAATCATGATGTCAAGTAATAGACATTTGCGTAGTTGAGAAAAATTCTTACAATAAGTCCCGTTGGTTAATATAAGTTTATAAAATATAATTTAATAATTACCGATTCATCAGAATCATCAGCAGCAGACAACATTTCTATTGGTTTTCTTGGGATCACCAAAAAATGAACAGGGGCTTGAGCATTGATATCATGAAAAGCAACACACTATGAATAAAAATAAAAAATTTAATTAAAATCTGTATAAAATAAAATACACACATTTTAAAATAAATATTAAAAAAGTATAAAGTTGATTCATTTTTCATACATTACCCCCCCTAAATCTATTCCAGAGTTTACCAATTGTACCAAATACAATTGAACGTCATTTGATAGTTTGAGTACTATATTTTATTTATCATGATAAAATGTATTCATTAGTGACTACCTAGTACATTACAAAATACCTTCCCTCTTAAATTAGTATGTAACATTTAATGCTTGTTTTATTGTTATTATGATGATTAAGATATAATATGTACCTAACAATTAAACTAATTAAAGTATAATATAACAATTATGTATTGAACTATTTTAAATAATTAAAATGAATCAATAATTAATATGTGGAACATTAGATAAATAATGTTATAAAGTATATAACATAATACTATGCTTTATGAAGTATGATAGACAATAGAAATAGATGACTTCAAACAACAATTTGTCAATATCAATCAAAATTTGTTAATAAGATCATTGTATAACCACTGGTAAGTTTGTAGGCACTGACACATTTGTTAGATTAAATGATCAGCTATATTATTGTTCTAACATATTTTATTAAAAATGAACAAAAATATTTGTTTACTTTGGTATAAAACTATTTAATATAAGCTTAATATTAGAGGGGTTCATAATTATTACTTATAGGTACATTACTTGTACTTCTGATTTTAGACATAAGATACGGTGAACTCTGGTTCTTTATCATCTTTATTTTGTATCTTTAATAGTTATCCCATAATTGTCTACATCAATGTTAAATTATTCTTAAAATTAACAGTTTTGTTTTTGGTTTTAAATATATATATATATATATATATATGGCTAATATTTTAACACCATTTCTCTATTTCTTATAATATTTGACTGGAACACATTTCATGTATTCTGTGAGGAACTCGCGCCACTCCACCACTGATGGTGAAGCATTTGACATCATTCAGAATTATTTAACAAATTTTACTTACACGATCGTCTTCGTAAATGAAATTGCATGGTATTTCCTTTCTGAGAATTTTACCGAAAATTGTATCTCCTCCAGGTAAAGCTGCACTAGCTTTACTAACTTCGTCGGACATCCTGAATTTCGGATGGGATGTCCTAGTAAAGTTAAATGAACTTGTTCGATAACTACAATTCGATAAAGTACCGATTTGAACAAAACATACTAAATGCAGTAATTTACGGCTAGAAGTAAACATGATAAATATTTATTCATGGAAGTAATCATTTGTACTGTTACGGAGATAGAATTAAGGTTTATTTTATACTCGTTCATTTATACTGATAATCATGGCAAAAATTCTTTATCAAAATTATGTTGCCCCATACCATAATATTATTGACAGCTGAACACGTCTTAATTATTTTAATTATTGTTTTTGCCTACATAGTATATTGCACAATTATTATTATTATTTATCTAATACGATAAATTTATAATACTCTAAGCTAAGTTTATTTGTTTTATATTTTATATAATTTTATATAATGTATAGTGTAACTATACATTGGTTTTTATTTATTTATTTTTTTAGCTACCCATATATCATCGGTATTTTATTCTAATATTTTTATTTTTATCTCTATTTATGTTTATTAATTATTATACATACATAATATTATATTAATAATTATAATAATGATATAATGATCCAATAACAGTGTAGCCAGCTAACAAACAGTGGTCTTATTGTACTTAAGAATTACACTTCGTAAAATAATATTATAATAAAATTTTTAGAGACCGGAATAATATTCTCTAAAAATAACCAAAATATGATGCTAATACTCCCTTAAAAAATTGAAATCATTCTTCTAATATTCTTTTAAAATCATAGTAAAATACGCGAAAAATACGTTTGTATATTAATATATTTTCTTAAAATCAAAATATGTTTTTGTGTAGAAAACAATTTTGTTGTCGTGAAAAGTGTACCTAACTTAAAGTTCGTTTTAGAATATTCAATTTAATAAAATTAGTCTCAAAAACATTTCATATGAATTTCAAAAACATTTGATCAATTTCGAGTCGAGTTCAGCATTCTTGAAATTTCGGAAATTTCTCTCGTTTTTTATTTTAGTTTTTATGTGATAAAATTTTTAATTTTTGATATTAAGACGTAAAAATTTAAGACAATTTTACTCACTTATACGTCTAATTTACCTAAAAAAATCTTGAAAATTGTGAGTCAACTCTTTTCTCTATAATCGTTTGAAGTTTGAATTTTGACGAAATTCGTTAGTTTTACCTAAAATTACACACTAACGTACATAAAAGAAAACTGATTCTACCTATCTTTTTTAAACTTAGTACATTGTTGGAAAATTTCATTGCGAATATTTTGGTGTCATAAATTTCTTACGGACGAATCATTAAACATTTTACAAGGGTTTGATTGGAAAAATGTCGGAGAAAATATGGACAAATATTATGATAGGTATATTTCTAGTTCATGAATATGAACACTCAAGAAGGTTGATAATGTTTTATTGCCGTCTTATGTACTTTTCGACGCTGAATACGATGGTGTTAATTTTTAAAATCCACGTGCACCAATAGTTATATAATTATTTTATTTTGAAAATTCAATATTTTCGGTTATTTTATTAAATACCTACCGACTATTTCAATGGTTACCAAACTCTGTTATTGAGGCGTAGTGGTTAAGGTGTCAGAATTAGATTGCAACTGGGTTCAAATTTTACCTGGTAAATTAAATATTTTGTACTTTTTTCAACCGTGACTGACCATAGCCCATAGGTGACACGATCTGAAAAAATCTCGAAAATCGTAAGTCAGCTTTTTTCTCTATAACCGTTTGAATTTAGAATTTTGATGAATTTCGTTAGTTTTACCTAAAATTACACACTTTAAAGTACATAAAAAAAAAAAAAAAAAATGGTACAACCGATCTTTTTGAAACTGGGTACCTAGATGGAAAATTTCATTGTGAATATTTTGATGCAATAAAATTTTCTCACGGACAAATTATTAAACATTTTATTGTACCATATAAATTACAATTACCAATATTTGTAATTTTTAAACAGTTGCCTGTCAACAGTTCTTATATAGTTATTCTTGTTATAGTTAGGTTAGATTAAGTTATTTAAAAAATATTAAAACATTATATTATTAATATATAAAATTATTTAGTATTTTTATAAGTATATTTTGAGTTATTATGGGTATATGTATAAAATAGTTACGTCAAAATAAATACAATAAAAATTATTTTAATATATAATATGCTTCAAACCTCGCCATAAATTAGTTATTTAAAAAATTACTTTATAAAATAATGAAATGAATTCACTTAAATAATTTGGGACGAGATTTTATGAATATCATAATAACATAATTTTTATGACATTTATTTCTATATTGTTTTATTTTTTTGGATTTTCATACAACAATTTCATATTTGACATTTGTGATATTATTTTTTATTTTTGATTGTTTTGTATCATACAACTGTTATAAGTTTTAAATTTTTTTGTAAAGTAATATCTTAAATACATAATTTGTGAGTAAAGTAATGTAAGCCCCGTAAATTTTTACCGGGCCAATTTATCGGCATGGTAAATTTATCAATTTTTAATAAATGTTTAAAAATATCAAATAAATATTGGTAATTATTTGTAAAATTATCTATCATTTGGCGGAAGAGGGAAAGAGGTATGATTTTGATGGAAACCGGTCATGCTCATCACGTCATATGCTATAGCAAAGGACTCGAACGTAACTGCCGTATAAATGGGAATAATTATTTCCAGTTATTATGGGAAGTGGCGTTGGCGTGAGCGAATCGTTTCAAAATAGTAGCGTCCTCTGTTACCGTGGGGAGTCGATGAGTTTTTTTTTTTTTTGAGAAATATCGAAAAACACGGACAATAAGCGGCGCGCGGTCTTTCTGTATTCAGTGGCTCGAATAATAATAATAACAATATATTATAATATTATGTACACGCATGTAATATATTATATTATACGCGGTCCCGAGTTTAGTCAGCAAAAATCACCGATCTACACTGTATATTATACAACGTGTATGTACCTATATTATACATTTATATAATTTATAATAATCGTGTGATTTGAAGATCCTTTGTCGATTTCGGGTCCATTTTTCCCTACACACATTATTCGCGACGGTCATTACGGTTATATTCAACGGTTCGCCCTTTTGCTCCACATACGAATAAACCTACGTATACTGGTGTAATATGTATTATATACGTGCACACACACACACACACACACACACACACACAAATATATATAGATATATATGTATGTATATAAAAAGTACATAATACATTCACACAGTGTATTCTGTATGTGTCCAACACATTATTATTATTATTATTATTATTATTATTATAATAAACGGCTGTTGCTTGTCTACTACTGTGCGTGTGCCCTGTCGATGGTCAGAAAATTTATCGCGATGTATATACATATAATAGCACAGACCACTCGCCGCGCGTTTCGCAATGCAAGTATTATTTTTATACGTAAGTGCATGGCCGTAACAAGGGGGTGAGGGAGGTGCCTCAGCAGTGAACGCCACAAACCACAAGGGGGTGCCAAAAGCCATTCTTTAACGTGCTATGTGAAGTTGGCCCCCCCAGCGGTTTTTTAATTACTACGTTCTTACGGGTGAGTAGCAAATGAAATCCAAAAACAAGCAATTAGTAGCAATTAAATAGCAATTTTTTGACACTAATTTGGGGGCGAAAGCTCATAGTGGGGGGGCCAACTTCATGCATGTCATTCTTTAGCCTACGTAGTTTTTATTAAAATTAACCATCCACATTATTTAATTATTAATACCTTATTGACACGTTGTAGTTTTAAATTCGGTGAAAAAAGTAAAGTAAAATAAAGTAAAGTATATAGAAAAGTAAGCCGGACATAATTCGCACCACTGACATTCTTCGCTCCTTGGGTCAGTTACTCTTGAAGGGTGTCCGGCTTTCTTGTCTATAATTTACTTTACTTTACTTTCCTTTCCTTTACTTTACTTTACTTTTTTTATCTTATATAAAGGAAAAAAATAAATAAATTAGAAAAATGTCCAACATATTTTTTTTTTACATTTTCAAAATTTTCTTGCGCCAAAATGTTTTTCATATATTGTCTATCTCTATTTAAATTTTCATGAAGTTTAGATAAAAAAATAATGGTTTCCGAGTATTTTTTGTCAAATTTCGGGTATTTAAAAAAAAAAAAAAAAGAAAAACAATTTAAGAATTGATAAATTCAGAAAATGACATCTTTAAAGTATCATCTACAGTCAAATGTGGTTTTAAAAAGTTGCTGATCCAGACTTTTGGACAATTATATTCATAAGAAAAAAATTTATACAGAAAAAAAATAAATAAAAAAATAAACATCTTTGTAAAAACAATAGCTCCTTAACTTTGTTCAAAATCTAAAATTAAATGATAAAAATAATGTCTATCACAAAAAACTGAGAAAAGGAAAAAAAAATCACATATTAAAACTTTTCTATAACCAAAATATTTTTCATATTATTGTCTATCTGTGTTTAAATTTTTAGATTCTGAATTTTAATGTTTGGATGATAAAAAAAGTTAAAGTGTTTTTGTAAAATGTTGGTCATTTTTCCAAAATTTTCGAAAAACTATTGAAATTTTCGAAAAACGAGATCGTTTTCAAGATAGAACCAATTCACCTAGTGCCGAATTCCGATTCAATGACATAGAAGAAACATTCTAAAATCCGATTTTTTTTTGTTGGTGAACTGGGTATAAACCTTTCACTTAGAATCTAAAATAATAAATTGAAGACGTCTGTTTCTTTCATTATAGCAAATTTGTTATAAGTATTGTTAATTTTAAAAATTATTTTTAAATTTTGGTAGAGGTTGCAGCCTTACCAGACCCCCCATCCCCCATAAACACCCCCACCCCTTGATATGCATTATATAGCAGTATATAGTTCTGTAAATATATACGTCCGGCCGAAACGTCACGTCGCCTGCGATGAAAAAAAAAAAGAACAATAACGTATAATAAACGCACGGGACCATTCTCATCGGTCGGATGATGTAGTATTATACGCGCGAAGACCAAAGGGTTTTATTCCTAATCGGGGTACGACCCTTCGAAAAGTGTAATAATAATATTATACAGCAACCCCCCTTGTCGGTATATAATGCCCAGCGAAACGTAGTATATAGTTAGTGTCTGATTTTTCACGGGCACGCATTCGACGGATTGTTATTATTATCACGTGCATAGCATATAATAGAACGGCGAAAAAAAAAAATTTGAATCGAAAACAATTTATCATTATATAATAATTATTATACATCACACGGTGAAATTTAGTATTAAAATCATCGCGAAAAAAATTAATCGGCTCCGATGTTTTATAAAAAAGTATATGCGAACACACGTGTAATGTATCTTTTCTTTTTTTTCTAACGAAACGTGTTTTTCTGCAAACATTCGAAATCGCGCGCGTTTATCTTTTACAATACATGATAATGTGTATATATTATATTATATTGTTTTTTCAAATTTAAAAGACTATACCGATACGTGTGTATGTGAAATATTATTTAGGGGACGCGTACAAAACGGAAAAATATATGCTCAGGAACTATGTTTGTCAAAAAAAAAATTATTTACTAGGAATATTTTTAATTAGGAAAGATTATAATGGAAAAAGAAACAAAACAAGGCTGGAAAGTATTTTATACTTAATTATTGGAAGATAAGAGTACAAGAAAATGTTGTACAGGAAAATCAGTTTCAATAAAGTATTACACAGGAACATAATTATCAAGAAATTATCATACAGGAACATATAAATCGAAAAAATATACTTTTTATGGGTGGGCTTGATAGACGTTAAAGAAGCCAGTGCACCATAGGTATTCTTTACTCTTCACGTGGGATTCTCTTGGTGGGTGTGTTGGATTTTACAGAAACGATAAATCATTTCTTCAATATAACGATTCTAAACGGAGCTTCAGCTAATATACAATAATAATTGTTTATTTTATAAAAAAAAAAAAATACAAAAAGTTAAAAACAAACAACAAATATAGGCTAATATTTATATTCACATTACAAATTTATTTTGAAATAAAATGTATTTAAAAGGTTTTGATCAATCGGTCACTGTTAATGAATGCGATGGATGGGCTTGTTTTTTTTTTTATCACAAAGTTTAGTGAAACGAGAAGAGACTCCTCTATACACTCTACAGGACGCAATTATATTAAGTACGCAAATTTCACAACATTTTTCCTGTTCTACCAATACAATGTCGATTTTAAAATTTTTTGCACCCCCCCCCCCTTATAAAGCTTTTGCGGCCCTCCGGAGGGTCGTGTCCCACATTTTGAGAACCTCTGATATAACCTATACGCACACAATATAATGTCGTTTGGTTGCCGCGGCGTTTGTCGCGCATGCATGAGGTCGTGTTATATATTATAATATGTAGTCGCATGGCTGTCACGTCGTAGTATAGGTATACACAAGGGATTGCAGCGATTTAGCTGTGGAATAAATCGTCTGTTTTCAATGAAATGATTTATAGTTTTGCCGAGGGCGTGATAATAGAAAAATCGAAAAATAATCGAAATCAGCCTTCCTTTGTGACCATTAGTAAACATATTATTATTATTATTATTAGTATTTTTTTTCTCACATGTGTTTCCAAAATGCTGAAAATCATATTAAGTATCTCTGTGGCAAATCAATTTATTTAAATGATACAGTGATTCATAAGAGAATTCCAATGTAACGCTATAAATAAAAAAAAAAGGAAAAAAGTATAAAATGGAAATTGATCAAGTTAGAGCAATTTATTAGGAATCCGGTAGAAATGGAGGGAAAAACATTGTATTTGAAGCAGAAAAATTGCACAGAAAACGTACTCATACATAGGTCAACTCATATATTTTATGTATTTGTTGAAATCAGTCATAGCAATTTTGAGTCATCAGAGGTTTTGAACTTCAAAATACCGCAAAATTAATAATATTCACAAAAATGATTAAATGCAATGGATTATTCTGTCATTAATTATGCTAATTATTATTGAATATACTCAATATAAAACAAATAATTATTGTTGTTTTTATAATATTTAATTTAATGAGACTGAATCTCCACTCCAAATCGTTTTATCGAGGAAATAATTCTTTAAAATTTAACACATCCGCCGCGAGTATCCCGTCCGAGGAGTGATGAATACATATTATGTGCAATCAGGGTCGAAAATATGTCCGGATTTTTATAATTAATTGTTTCAATCAACTAATTGATTTTACTCGGCGATATTTTGGGGTGCGACACGGGACTTTTGGGACACATTGTATTCCGTACACTGTAGCGGCAATAGCCACGCGCGGCGGTCTCCTCCCATTCGCAAAACACACGCGCATTGTCCTAGGTTAGCACCAAATACGAGTTTTTATGTGTACAAATTCATACGTATATATACAGGGTTATTTTTTAAGCGTGCTCACCCCCATTTTTGGCCGTAAAAATGCAAAATTTGGGATTTTTTTTTCCGGAATGCTCAAGTTACTATAAAACCAATATTTTTCATAACTCATTTTTTTCATGTCACCTTAAGGGTGTTCTGTTGAGATACAAACTTTCTTTTTTCAAATGACTACCCCCTATTTTAATTACGGAATTATATTCGGGTTATTTTTCTGTGAATTTTGATGTATTGAAATTAAAATTTGAACGAGTAGTTTTTGAATTATTCAAATTGAAATATTAAGGAAAATTGTCACTTGGGCACATATTTTAATTTATTCTTAATAGGTAAATGAGATAAGACGACCTGACTAATTAATATTTTGTAAATGTAAAATTTAATCTCGTACACACGACATGATATTTATGAACATTTTGACCAATTATTTCTGATTAAAGGTTAATCGAGTAGATTTATAATAATTACGAACTACGTACGTAACTAAATATGTGCCCAAGTGACAATTTTCCTTAATATTTAAATTTGAATAATTCAAAAACTACTCGTTCAAATTTTAATTTTAATACATCAAAATTCACAGAAAAATAACCCGAATATAATTCCGTAATTAAAATAGGGGGTAGCCATTTGAAAAAAGAAAGTTTGTATCTCCACAGGACACGTGGTGACATGAAAAAAATGAGTTATGGAAAATATTGGTTTTATAGTAACTTGAGCGTTCCGGCAAAAAAAATCCCAAATTTTGCATTTTTACGGCCAAAAATGGGGGTGAGCACGCTTAAAAAATCACTCTGTATATGGTTGCGTTTTGCTCGTGTATTTATACTCGTACACGTTGTAGTCGATCCGTACACGCATGCACAGAGATAATACAGTGCGCCGCCGCCGCGTATTATTTAGGGGACGGCCCCTTCGGGGGTTCTTTTGGGGAATTAATATTCTCGAAAAGGGGCGATTAGCCGTCGAGGTCGTGTCTCCTCCTCGTTTCCCTTCCAAATCGATTTAACCGACGTATTATTATTATAATAATTATTATTATTACTATTGTTATTGTAAAGAAATCCATTAGGTTTTTCATGGTGCGAGAAATTTATGAATTATTTCTACGAGATTGCGTCTATAGTAGACGTGGAACGGCGCAACTGGTATTTGCAGTGTCCCCCCGCGTATCCGACATACGCACACAAATGTTTGGTGTATTATGTGCTATACATATTGTATGTATATTATATGAACGATAATATAATATATCTTTTTTTACGCCTGGTATATTGTGTGCGTACTGCGTGTATTAAAATATATTATGTATGTATATTACTCTCGTATTCTCTTCAAGTACCGGTCTGATATACATTTTTGGGTCCAGCGCAGAAATTTGCGAGGCCCCATATCTTTAATAAACTTTAAAGTCATGTTTGATGGGGTAATATTGATTTGGCCGAAACATCCGATTTCAAAAAAAAAGGTATATATCAATTCCACCAGCTATTTTTTGAAAAAATCATGTATCGATTCTGTTGATTACTGTTCAAAAAAATTGTCTATCTCAGGCACCTGTTGAAATGTTTGAAAGAGTCTAGGCACCCGTTAGAAATATTGAAGATTTTATCAGACTTTTTCCGGGACTCTTTTTTCGCGATTCTAAGCAGCACTCCTGGTATCAATCAAAGAATTCTCTTCATTGACATTGATGTCCACATGCTTCTTGTTTCACCTATTTCTTCTAGTATTGTCTCATTCTTTTCCGCTCTATCCATCTTGTTCTTGTCATTCTTCGTCATAACCACATTTCCATTGCTTCAAGTCTATCTCTTTCATTCTTCCCAATCGTCCATGTCTCACATCCATACAATAGTACACTCTAAATGTACGTTCTAATAAATTTCTTTCTTGTTCTAATACTCAGGTTTTTATTAATTACAAAATATATAGGTTGATTATATTTTGATTTATTATGTAAAATACGTTCATGTTTTTTTTTTTCAAATGTTCAATAAATATTAATTAAATATTCTCGTGCTGTGTGGGATATTAAATGATTTGTAATATTTGGACATTTAAAATAGTAAATATTCTACCATTACAACATATGAACACACTTTAATGACAATACGAAATTATTATAAATTAACTGCACGCGAATGTATTCTATCTAATTCCGTGCTAAAATGAATAAAATTTGTACAGAAATGAATAATTATAGATAACAGTGGATAACAAGGCGCGCAAAGAAATTCTTCACATTTCAGTACTTTTATCACTCCGAACAGTATAGTAAAATAATATCTATTTACTTGTAGGCTATGCCAACACTACGCAGTACGCGTACGGTTTGTCTCTCTAGATGGTTTTCTTTTTTACAGGTAAACTTTTGAAATTATTGATGTACAATTTTATGGAATTTCATCTTTTCAATATTCTATAGTACTCAGTTATTATTTTTAATCGGGTGCCATATATGTTTTACATATAATTTAAATAGGTATCAATGTATTTCGAATTTAATGGAACTTTTTGACGTTATAACACTAAATTGGCACAATTTAGAGTAGCATTTTGGGATAAAAAAATATGTATCTAAGGTTTTTGAGATTTTGGATAAAACAATGAACAAAGTTCGATCAAAGTTGTTACTTAATATCATATTGTGTTTTAAAATATTAAAATACAATTATTTCATACCATTATCATCTTTCTTTCATTTTTTTCGATTTGATATTATTGTACCCATGATCTCATTATATTAAGTGGAAAAGTATTTTTTAAAAATATTATGATACACAATACAATTGTGATTGATTTATTAAAGATTTACTATATTCTTGTTTTATGAATTACAGGTCCATTATCATTTACTACATACGCAATACACTATTAGTAGGTATATTCTGTATACATATATTTATATATATATATATATATTATAGTGTTTTTATGTAAATCACATATTATCGTCTAAAGAATATGATTACTTTTTTTATTTTGTTTATAGTAATACAAAGTCGAATAACAGGTATGAGACTATTTACAAAAAAATTTAAACAATAATTTTATTTCATAATTGTTTTCAGAGAGTTCTACAAATTCTGAAGTGCACAGTCCCAATGATATTATCCAAACTGAGGACGGCCAGTTTAAAGGAAGTCTGCTGAGTAAAATAATTGATGCGTTTCATACATTAACGTGTAATTTTATTGATTGTGAAACACAGAAGCGGAATCAAACCAGGTCTTTAAAAATCCCGGTAATAATTATTTCTATCTTCTATTTCTTTTTTTAAATATAATTTATTAATTATCGACACCGTATGATTTTTTTATAAATTACAATTTTTAACTAAGAAAATGAATTACAGGGTTTTCTTTTTATACCGTTTTTTTTTTTTTTGGCAAACAATAATAATAATGATACCTTGCAAATATTAATTTCATACGTATTGAATAACTCGGCTACGCCCGTGTGTAAAATATTTGTTTTCACATTTTCATTTTTTTTTAATATTCGTTACATTAGAATGAGCAAACCTCTTTCCTTCCTCTTCCTTTTTCTTTCATCACCTCCTCATCCCTCATTAGAACAAAATTTTTATTGGGGCTAAAACATTTATTTTTGTTTGATTTAGCAACACTTTATAGGTATTATCTTTATGAAATTTATAAAAAATCAAGGAGCATCAGCCCTCTATTTCCTCTTATGCTTCTTTTTTTTAATAGATTACGTAGATGTTCTCCCAGATTTTTCTACCAGTGAGCAAATATTTGTTGTAAATGTGAATAAAAACGTGTATTTTATTTTAATTAATAACTATTAACTAATAATTAATTATTCATTTATCGGACTAAATTTATGTTTAAAACTTGTTCCGTGATGTCCACTTTAATTAAAAAAAAAAAAAACCACCTGACAATTGGATAAAAAGTTTCGGATTTGACCCGTAATAAAGATTTCCATTTTCGCTTTTATATACTCTAGCTGGTGACATTTCGGCGCGGCGTTTTTTTTTTGGAATTTTTAATTCTAAATAAAATAATTTTTATTGAGTACGGTCATATAATTATAAATTTTCAATCTAATCAAAATAATTTATCTTTGCTTACAATTTTGTTTAATTCAATCAAAATAATTTGTTCTAAAATCATTGGATTTTTGCAGATAATGAACTTCATTATCTCAATAGACATTTAAAAAATAAATATAGGCATTTGAAAAAATTGTAAAAGTAAAAAAAGACTTGAACATATTAGCTCAAAACCTCATAATTTAAAACTTATCCTGAAATTATAAATTTTTTAAAAACCATATTGCAGTAGGTATGTTATAAGCATTTCAATTTTAATATTTAAATTTTTGTTATTTTCAATCTATATTTAATATTTTATTCAATGAATTCTGTGCGTTAAAATACAAAATTTAGGGATATGATGAATCTACTAGAATTAATTATAGATATTTAGTTCCTTAAATTCGATGCATTTTATGATATTTCGGTTTGGACTACCCTATAATATTAAAAACCTACCTAGGGGGGAAAGTCAGAAGTGCCCTATTAGTTGGCATCAAAAGTCACCGGTGTGTAATGTAATGTAATCAATATTATACATAATATTGTGGTTATTGTTTAAATTCTAGGAAAACAGCGAACAACCTGTTGATAACAGTGGTATCCGGGAAAATGATGATGTGACAAAATTGAAAGCGAACAATGATGAAAAAAACGGTAATAACGAAGAAGACGCACTTCATCGTTATAACAATAATCGGACGGCAACTGGGCAACGAATACTTTTGATCATTATGTGTACCATACTACTAATAACAATAGGTGTAATTTGTATTGTCGGTACGTATAGAATTATTGCTGTAACGCGTATTTATAATTTTCAATAAACTTATTGTAACTATACTTTATATTATATGTATATGGGCATATTTAAGGAGAAGTTTGAAAGGGTTTAGCCCCCTCCCCCCGGTTCAATAATAGCCCCGTTAAAATTTTTATTTCATAAAAATTTAAAATAATAATATTCATTAATATTTGTAATGATATTTAAAATTAACAAATATTACATATTTTAAAGAATTTTAATTCTCTTATCAATGCTAGGTATCGTCATTTTGGCTAAATAAACAAAACTTTGATTATCCATGTCACACAATATATTAAATAATATATAATATCCATGTTTAATATATTTATGAACCACGATCAAAGCATTTTAGAGTAATAATTACTCTTTACACGTATTCGTATAGAAATACTTGTCCGAAAATTTCGACCAGCACTTTTTGAAACCGAATTTTCCTCTAGATGATATACCTACTTTATTTTTTTAATATAATTTTTTTTAGAGTTTAGAGTAATTTTTGGAAATTAGGAGAAAAATACATAAAAATAAAGTAAAGTAAAGTAAAGCAAAGTAAAGTAAATTATAGACAAGAAAGCTGAACATACGCACCACGGATGTTCTTCGCTCTTCGGGTCAGATACTCTTGATGGGTGTGTTGGAAATGACGACTATTATATTGTTCTTTATATTATTAACTTCTTTCGTTCAGAATCGTCTTACTGAAGAAATGATTTATCTTTTTTTTAAAATTCTACACGCTCACCAAGAGTATCTATTTTCTCGAAGACCGAAGAATATTCATAAAAATGTATTATTTTTGGTGGGTAATAATAATTATTAATTTGTTATCGTGATCTCCGATTTATCTGTAAGCTACATCTATTTTGGTTCTTAAAAAAAAAAAAAAAAAAAAAAATGTGAAAAGGTTGCGGTCCGGTTAGGGTTACATTTTTTTTTTTTTTAGGGTTTCGGTCTAAAATCGATTTTTTTTTTGAGTTCGGTTCCAGTCTCTGGTTTAAACTCCGTCCCTTGAATGTACGCCACTGATAAAACTCTGTGTTTATTATCGTTAACTGTGCAGTTTTTAGTTTTTTTTGAGACTTTTGTAAGGATAAAGTGCTTGGTTTTGTATTGTTAGAATATGGTGTGGAAGCTATAGGTTTTGGTGGACATCTAGGTGTGTTGAATTTGGTAAATTTTTTGAATGATTCTATGAATTCATCCTTCATATCAGAATTTGATATTTAATTACACGTGTAGTTGTATCATATAATTACTAAGAGGAACATTTTATTACCCTAGACGAAGAAGTAGATAATATAATCATTTTTATAAACGTAACTTCCGAAAAATATTCTGAATAAGCGACTCATTCGGTCGGTACTTGTTCATCAAATTATATTTTCTAAAATTACATTTATAAAATACATAATGTATTTAGTAGTAATGGACACATGAATTTTACTTAGCTAATAATTACACACATTAAAATAGATAAAAATTGCGATTCAAGCAGAGAGTGTTCTAATTTACAGTATCGTTTTATTTCTAACAGGTGTGGATACACAATCTGCTTACAAAAATTTGATAAAGCATAATTTACCGGCAAATGAAGTGCTCAATCAACGATATACAGCTATAGCAAACAACATTTATTGAAAATATTTAAATACAACCATTTCCAAACCGTTGTGTCCAAACACACTTCGGTTAATTAAATCGTTGATAGCGTATATACAGTTAACAATAAAATATACCTGTGTTCTCTACACAATTCTATATACGACCAAATGAAACATTAATCGTGCAGATATGATCATATTATTTTGTAGTGTTATAACGCTTTTCGCAAAAATAAATAAATACATTTGAAAAAAAGAATTGTGTTTTTATATACAAAAAAATTATTGTTTTACACATACACAATCTACATCTACTTAAAAAAAAAAAAATCAAAAAACCAGTGGAATCAAAGACCATTGATAAAATTTCGAAATTAATTTTAAACCTCCTATTCTTGATACCAAACTTTATATTTCTGGTAAATTGTGCCAATAATTAAAATTTCGATATTTTTACCACGTTATTTTAAGCTTAAGCACAAAATAATGTTGAAGTTATATTTTTTTATCCTGCAATATATACATATATATTACAGGTTGTTGCCATTTAATTTTTTTTTTTTTATGGTGAAGGAACCATCTAAATATTCTTGACATTTATCTTTATTTTTTTATATTCATCTATATTTTTTGATTGGATTGTTTCATTAGGATCTTAGTTGTACATTAGTGGTGGTATATTGAAATTATTAAAAATTTACCTATGTCTTTTGTTTCAACACTGGTGTGATAACGATTGAATTAACAAATAACAAAAATTTAATGACATATTAAATATTGGTGGTCATTTGCACAATAAGGTTCAATTAAATGTTGCAGCTTTTAAATTTAGTTATTGAGTATTATTGTTATATTAAAATGCGTACAAATAATACCAAAAATGTTATGTGCACACTAATGCGTGTAGATAACTGCAGTACGTTTTGGCGTGGAATAGACTCAGTGCAGGATCTAGGACATTTGACGCCCGGGGCAAGTAAAAATGCAGCACCTTTAACTCCATATGTGGAGCTGGAGGGTCCGGTCCTTGGGGAGAAGAGGGGGTGTTTTAACACGAAATTTTTTTTCTATAATGTTAAAAATTTTTATGAACTTTTTATGAACTTTAAGATATTATCTACGTCAGACAAAAATAGTTAGGTATATAAATTCCTAAATAATATGTAATATTATATTATATTAATTTTCAAGTTTAAACATTTTAAGTGAAAAAAAAAAATTGAAACATTTGTACATTTTTAATATACCCAAACTAAGGTTTTTTGTGATTTTTCATAAATTTAATACAATGATACCCACTTGCCCCCGCCCCCTTCCCCCTAGATCCGGCACTGAGAATAGTGTGGTCCGACGAAGAGTGTCCCTAATTTAGAAATTATTCCAAACAGGTATTCATCGGTTAACGTATGACAAAGTGTCGCGGTTGTCGGCAAGACGAAATCGACGACGTTCTTCGCGGTGGCTCTACATGCTGTCCTCGGATCTCGAAAACGCGTACCTCAGAGCAAGGGCGACAGACGTAGACGATGACTGTCCCAGCTGCAGTGTACAATTAAACCACCCCGAGGAGTCGCCTCCTCCGTCCTACGACGAATGTGTCGCCGCGACAACAGATTATTCACAATTTACTAGTAAACGAAGACTAGATTAGTGTATTGGGCAATGTGGTCCTCGACCGTGGCACTATAATATATTTCTGTGCCGAGGCTTTGCGAGATCCAAAGCACAATATTTAATAAAATATATATGTGATTACATTTTTTAACACGTTATATTAATAATTAATTGTGATCACCAGTGGCTTTGACTATCCTATAATAAATAAAGGTACCTAAGAATATTATATAATGTCAAGCATATTATGCTGATTTTTTTTAGATTCTGAACGAAGTGAAGAAGCTAGTGTTTTTACAATGATGTTTATTTATTTCTTTTTTTTTTGAAACCGGATTTGCCTCTAGATCGTACTTTAAAGAGATCATTTTTTGAATTTCTCAATTCTTCAATTTTTTTTTTTTTTTTTGAAAAAACTACTTTAAATTTGACAAAAACGACTCGGAAACCATCATTTTTTGATCCGAACTATATGA
>JAIPRM010000009.1:0-54762 GCA_025469315.1 Stegophylla sp. TES_Ste_2020
AATAAAATTTTCTATCTGGACACAAAATTTCAAAACAATCGGTTAAGCCAATTTTCTTATATGTGCGTTAAAGTGCGTAATTTTAAGTAAAACTAACGAATTCAGTCGAAATTCTAACTTCAAACGGGTAAAAAAAAGAAGTTAACTAACGATTTTTGAGATTTTTTCAGATCAATTATATATATATATATATGTCAGTTAGAACATATTAAATTTTAAAGTCTTACTATCAAAAATCAAAAATTTTATTACATAAAAACTAATAAAAAATGAGATATTTCCGAAATTTTCAAAATGCCGTGCTCAACTCAAAATTGATCAAATCTTTTTGAAATTTTTATGACATATTTTCGTAGCTTTTTTTAGTGGTTAATGAAAATTTCAAGTCTCTAGCTGCATTATTTTAGAAGTTATGTCAAAAAGTAATTTTCAGTTTTACGGAAATTTCGGTAATTGTGTATTTTGCCGTTTTTCGTCAATTTTTCGACAGTCTTTCCCCGTTTTTGGAAAAAGTATCGAGAAATTGGAAAAATGACCTCTTTAAAGTACCATCTGGGTGTGATTTCGGTTCTATAGAGATACTGATCGAAACTTTCGAACAAGTATTTCTATACGAAAAAGTGTATACAGAAAGAGAAAAAAAACATCATTGTAAAATCATAAGCTTCTTCACTTCGTTCAGAATCTAAAAAATGTTGCGTAATAAATAAATAATTTAAATCGTATTTATGCAATCGAAATAAAGCAAACGCTACGACACGGTTCTCTTCTATGATGCAGGTTTGTTAATATTTGGTACTCTTACTAGTAAAGAGTTGTAAAAATGTTTGAAGGAGGCCGGCCGTCGCACAATGAATTTTACGGCAAATTAACGGGTGGCGTGACATCCTCTTAAGGTAATCACTGAACTTTATTTCTTTATTCCAGTTTTAATTAAAAATAATTATAACTTGATAATAACGCTATTATAATTTCTCATTTTATCGCGAACGCTTAATTATCACCTTTTTCTTTGTACAATTAACTCGCATTGTACCATCCAACTAATAGTACGTGCATGAAAATAATGAACAGTATACTGTGTCACGAATTTCAACAGATATTATATTACACAATATTTCGTGTTCATTATTACAGTGCGAATAATATGTCAAACAAAAGACATTTATGAGTAAACTGAAATTTGTTTTTGCACAGTTATAAAACGATTGCAAACATAATTATTTTCAGTTCATTTCAAATATCTGAAAGATTCGAATGCAAAACTATTACAATATGATATTCACGTTTCGCCTGGAGTACAGACATAATAATTAATGTGGAACGTAAAGCAACGCATTATAGGTACAAATTGTGGACATAAACATAATATTGCGAGTTAAATAACTTAAAATAAAATACATTAAAACGTTTATATAAGAAAATAAATAATTCATTGTTACATAACAGATTCCATAAGAACAGACATTTTGTTTTTATTTATATTATAATCTTCGAGTCGATTTTCAATTATTATTATAGCTATCAGTCTTTGTAACTCTAGAAATTATACGACGTGGAATCTGGCCAAAAGACATTTATAATAATAGTGGTCTTTAAAAGTATACTATGATTATCGTTTTATGTTTCTAGTGGTATATTGTTTCAAATATCAATAAACGACTTTCATTAATTTTACAATCTTAACAAACATTTTATTTATTTAAAAGATTTTGAGGTAATGTTTATTCGATGCTTTAATCACTATAAATTAAAAATTATAATATCGCGTTTTTAATTTACAACTAAAATTTTAATATATTGTTTAAGAGATAACTAAATATTATAATAGGCTGGAGTAACAAAAAGTAACACGATAATCCAAATATTGATTTAAATTTTTAAAGTATTCTGCATGGTAATTGATGTAATGTATGATGAAATATACAAAACAAAACTGATCATATTGAGTAACATTGTATCATCCATATATATAAATTTTTACCAAAATAATTTATAAAATACTTATGATAAAACATTGACTTGAGCAATATTTTATAACACTTATAAAGAAAATTTCACTATAAGTCTCTAGAAAAATTAATATAATTGTCAATCACTTTATCGATTAACTTTCATAAGGTCTTATACAACCGATAAGTACGATAAATACTAATTTCAAATTTTACATTACCTGATCAGTACGTAAGGTACTTAAATATCATAGACATTATAGTAAAATTCAATCTAAAAATAAACTTTGTAACCAAAGCTGTCACAAATGTGTATCTGCAACATTATAACAAATCGATTAAAATATTGTACCTCGGGAGTTAATTAATTGTAATTAAGTACCCCGTAAAGTATAGTTATTTAAAAAAAAAAAAAAAAAAAAAATGCTTAACAAACAATTACAATACGCACACATACATAAATAACAATCTGTATATTTACGGGTTCACGAAAAACTTTTGAAAAATAATGTGAACTGGGAATTCAAAATGCATATTCAATGTTTATATAGTAATGTACAGTTTATGTTTTTGGTAAAACTATCCTGGGGAAATTCGGCTTAAAAAACAAAAAAAAAAATCCATATTAAGTTATTATTTACAAAATCTGCGTGTCCGTATTATTTTCTGTGTAGAATATACAGAAAAAACACAATAAATTATGATATCTGAATACCAGTATGCACACACAACAATATTATTAAGTAACGTTTAACAATAATCATTAAAATTTTTATTATTCATCTATCTTACTATTACAATAATTACTTAAACAATTCTAAAAATAAAAAGTCAAATTATGAGACTATAGTTGGAAATAACGAAATACTCTTACAATTAAATTTAAATCACGAAAGTAACGGTACAAGTCACGTGTACAAATATCATATCTTTAAAATCAAAGAACATTGAAATGATGTTGATTGAACCGGACCTACACAAGTTTTCTTCTGTATAATATGAAATCAGTTGCTAAAATTAATCAACTGTCATCCGCACTGGTATTTTTCCTTCCGAATTGTTTGCACAGTCCAATATTGACTGTCGTATTTCATAGAAAATCGTGACGTTTTCTTCTGAATTTAACTATTATCTTCAACGTTTCGAACTGAATACTGGCGTCTACGTCTTACGGATCAATTAAATCCACGAACAATGAATAATAGCTTTATACAAATAATGGAAAAATATATATTTCTCGAAAATCTGAATTTACCCCGAGTGGATGAAGTCATACTGACTGAATATGACAATGCTTCAATACATTTTTTAAAGGTACTATACATCATACATGTTTTATATTATATTACTGAAAATCTTATGATACTTAACTGATTTTATTCAAAACACGATTTCATTTTGTTCAATTCAAAATGTGTATTTAATTTGATTAAATGGTTTGAAAATAAGCAAAATAAATCGCAGTATCGGTATGTTTACGACGGGTATCGTATATCTAAAACTGAGTGTATAATAATAATAATAATAATAATAACAACGAATATGGAAATAATATTTAATTCATTGCCTCGTTCATATGTAATTTTAATAATATTTATATACTATTACCAGAATGTCCAATTTTGTCAACTTAATACATATGCATTATATATTTGTAAAATAATAAAAACATTTAAATTAAACAAATGTCATTTAGTAAATTATAGGATCGTATCATTATTAATATTTTCAAAGTCTATCCACGACACTACTTTAGCGTTCGCCCAAAGAAATAGTGACGTAAGCAAATTATCTACAACAATAAACATAATATATGACAAAAATCACAATGTAGATCAGTGGTTCCTAACCTAACCTTTTCTATTCTACGCCCCCCTTTTGTAGATTTTCAAAAATCTTGCGCCTCCCATCTCCTATAAATGAAAAAAATTTATCACCTTTTTTATATACTTTACAAATAAACTACACAATATTCGGAATGATAACGTTTTTATTGATGATAATAATTATAATATATGAATAACTATATGAATAACAGTAAATGATATAACGGATTAATCAATGAATATAAATAATTGTAGAAATAAATTAGTATAAAATAATAATAATAAGTTATGCTTAGCGACTAAACACCGATTGCCATCTTTATATGTTATCGATACCCAATAACGGTCGTTATTAATTTTTAATTTTTCTCTACACTAATTAAAAATTTTACTTTGTGATGACTGCTTGCGCCTCCCCAGCAATTTTCTCACGCCTCCCTAGGAGGGCGCGCCCCCCTGATTGGGAAACACTGGTGTAGATCATATACGTAGATCGTGTATGCTCGATGGTTTTCGTCATTAACAATATATTGTATTATTTATGTATGTATGACGTGGGACAGAATAATTATGGTCTTCGTTGGTTTTTACTAAATATTATATTCTTGTGGTCCGCGGTGTGCACGATGACGTTAGGTTAGGTTAGCGTCTACTTCATATATTAACCGCGAAAAGGTGTTAAATAAACACTGTTTTCATAATATTATTATAACGCCGCGGCGGGTCGACTTCCCTTACTAGCCGCATTGCAGTCATCCTGTTTGCAGTGTACCCGCCTACAGTGATATTTATTTCCTAAAGGACATGCGGACGCCTTGATTATTATTATTATTATTATTATTATCGCGCGATACGAGATGTAATAATTTACACAGACCAATGTTATCCGGGACGCAGTTCAACAACGGAGCCGCGCGCTTTTCTCTCCGTGACGTGACAGCCCGTGTTCAAGTGGGTATACCACCGCGGCGGAGCGTAAATGTATTATTTATTCAGCCCGAGGTGTATAAATAAATTGACCGTCCACAGAAGCCCCATTCACTTCCGTCGGATTATGGGCACAAGCGAATCGTCAAATATTTACGAACTTGTTTTGGATATACCGCGCCCGGTACCGAGAAACGGATAATTTCAATTCGAAATCGAATTTCAATCGAAAATCAAGTGTTTCGATTGCAAGACGACACTGGAACGCGCCGCACTTCTGTCGCGAATTCGGGTCTCTCGCGAGCCAGGAACTTATCACAACTATCGATCACCGCGCGGAACTGTGTAAACAAAAACAAACCGCTCCCCCCTCCCCCCATCAGTTACTGGACGCAAAGTATGCATCAGGTTTTCCGCGGTGTAGTCAATGTCAAACAAAAATTGCTAACCGTAAAGACATGTGGTAGTGATATATTTTTGGATAAACGCTAAATAATTAACCGCCCGGATAGCAATATAAAGATTTATGCGTAAAATAATTTAAAAAAGGACGTAATTCACACCTTGGATATTTTTCACTCCTTGAGTAGGATGCTAGCTCTAGTTTTTTTTTTATTATTATTATTTATTCTTAGTTTTTCCCAAATGTTGAGAAAACTATTGAGAATTTCGAAAAATCATCTCTTAAAATTACTATCTAGAAGCGAATTGTGATTCAAAAAAGTTGCGCTTTGAAACTTTTGGACCAGCAGTTCTGCACGAAAATGTGTACGCATATGTGCACATAAAAAATAAACATTGTTGTAAAAAGATAAGCTCTTCGCTCCATTTAGAATCTAAAACAGTGTAAGTGAAAGAAAAGAGGTTATTATGTGGTTCTTAACCAATATATCGTGTAATACCACGAAGTGTGTCACGAAAAAAATAAATAAATATTTTTTCCTCTACTGTCTTTAAAGTCTTTGTTTATACCCAAAAACTAATAGAAATAAATTAAAAGGCAATCGAGACAATTTTAAAGGTCACTTTAATGCTTTTTATTTTAATATTTAAATATCATAGGAAAATCTTTTTGTTTATAATATAATAACGAAGTGAAAACGCATAATTTGAGAGACAATCTTGAAGAACATAAAAAATAATATTTAAATAAATATTCCTTATTTGAATAATTAAATACAAATATAGAAAGTATAAATTCGATTCTAGGGACTAAAGTAGTAATATTGAAATAAGTACTGAAAAATAATTTTAAAACCTTCAAAATAGCCCTAATATGATGTTAATCGCTTAAAAATTCACTAAGATATAGTGCGCGAATAACATAAAAAAATCACAAATAATATTTTTTCCACTAATTAAGTGGAAAAATAAAAGAAGCTTGTCTAGTGACCTTAAAAATGTTTTGATTATCTTCAAATTTATTTCTAATAGTTTTTAGGCAGAAACAAAGACTTTAAACATTATAAAACAAAAAAAAACCTAAACCGGTGTAATAAACATAATCTAAAAATTGTATTTTATTTTTAAATTAAATTTTGAATTTTACAATTAACTTTAGTCTCAGAATAATTAGCAGGATAAAAATATAAATTCGAATATGCCTATTTGTAAATTTAAAGTATGAAATTAAAAAATATATATAAATATAAGAAATATGATGACAACGTTTGACACGAGGGGTAAAAACTACAGATAAAAATCGACAGGCAAATCGATTCATTTTGAATTTCTTTGCCGAACTGAGTGAGCAGTAGTCTTGCTTAGTGAGCAAAAAAGCTTAGCAAATTTCGTTTCCATTTTTAACATCGAACGTGTGTGAATCAGCATTTTCAACGTTATTAATCACCAAAAACCAAAAGAAGATGAACGCTTAAAGATATTTAAAATGAAATATGCATAACTTTGTCAGCCTTTTACCCATGAATCGAGGATATAATGAGTTAAGTATAATGTATCTTGAGCGCCACGCAGATTTTTTTAATCATTTAACACCAATGTTTAAATTTAAATAAATTTTGATGAAGAACATTTCTAATTTTTGTTTCTTGAGCACAGTGGTAACATGTAAAATAAATATGATACCTTACAAATATTAACATTTCGATTTCTGTTAGGGTATTGTCGGGATTTAAAAGGTTTGAAATCACAAAAATGGGAAATATAAAGGAAAAAAGTGTAATCGTGGAAACTAATACTAATACCAGTTAGGTATTATGACAATTTAAATTATTTGAATGAATTTTATTGATTTATTGAACGAATATAAATGAAGATTATTAATAATAATAATTATTAATCATTATAACTAATGATACCAATTTCGTTAAATGACACAAAGTAAATATTTTAATATTAAAATGTAATCCTGTTGTTATTTATTATTACTCGGAATCTGATTGTAATATTATGAAGGTATTATAGGTAATGGTTATTGTCATTTTCCGTCGAGTATGGTTCGACAGAATACGAAATATTATATTATTACAGACTTAACAAAAAAATAAAAATAAGGTTTAAACAACAGTATACTGTCAGCATTTGTGTGTGTGTGACCAGATGTCACGTCATAACATTTGTGGTTAGATACTACTTTCTGCCGAAACAGCGAAAATATACTGTTATTAATAAATCATGCTGCTTTAACATGATTGCGTGAACTGGACCTTTTTTGTTTTGCAATATAATCAATTTTTTCTTCTACTTTGATTTTAAACAAATGCTTATGCATCAAGAGTGTAGTTTTTAGGATTTCTATAAATATGAGTTTATCATGACGATTGAGCTATATTTTGAAACTAAAATAATTATACATTTCGAGAAAAGAAAGAAAATTATATACTTTATTACTAAAGTTCTGTATTATAATTTTGAATAAGACTACATTTTAACAGTAACAATCAAAAGTTTCGTGTTTTAAATGCGTTCGTCGTAAACAATTTCGAATTAACGCATTCCATTTAAACAAAGTACAAACATTATAAATTATGTTAATTTATAACACTTATCGGTGTAGTTAAGATTTGTTTTTGGCAAAAGACCCAACAACTAACGCATTTAGTGCGGCAGTTTAGAACTACAATCATTATAATTACCGACACGGTTACACGTATTTCTTATTGTTTAAAAATAAATAAATACGTTCTATGTTTGAAATGCAAAAACATTCGCGGGAAACTGCGCCCGATTCTCCGAAGACGGGTTACTTTCATTTAAAGACTGCCCGTTTCGTATTTGCTTGTTTATACTATATGAACCGAATAACCACAGTTTCAATGTTACTTCAGAACTTTCTCATCCCCGTAGCAATATCCCTTCCAGATGCTATGTCGAAAATATGTAACATCAATATTATTAATTAATATAAAATCATTTAAAGTTAACAAATTGTTTTATTTGGCTTGAAAATATAATTGTGAATACCTAGAGTAGGCCGCAGAGCATTCATATTGTAACAATAATTGTGCAGATTATACGTATGCATGTCAAAATAGTCTGAAAAATTCACTGAGTTCATTTATGTTTAAGACCGCATCAAAAGCTGCAAACAATATCTATGTCAATTATTGTACGCAGTTCTATTTTCAGAAATTAATTGTTTTTTTCCTATTTTTTTTTTTCGTCCAGTTTGCTGTAAACAATTTTTTCTTTGCATTTCACTTATATAAAAAGTATTGAAATTAATATGACAACAAAATACCTTAGGTAGGTATTCATTATTACATTTCCAAATCAAATAAAATAATTTATAATAATTTGAGACAAAAACTCGGGCTCGAAAATTATTTTATTCGGATCAAATATTTTAACTGATTGAATTAGTATATTAATTTTCCTAAAAAAAATCAAATGTTAGATAGTCTACTTTATTTATTCATTGAAATAAAAATTTGAACAAGTTGTTTATATTTTACCATATCGCAAATTAATTAGGTGTTAGTTGGTTAATTCATAAATTCATAATAATTTCGTAATACGTTAGTAACCAAAATACGTGTCCAAGAGACTATTATCTTTATTATTTGAATTGAAATGATTATGATTCATAATCTATTCGTTCGTATTTTAATTTTAATACATCAAAATTCATAGAAAAATAACTTAAATAAAATTCCAAACTTAATCACCCGGTTTATATATATATTATAATAAGATAAAACCAATACATTAATAATATTTTTCCTAAAATAACATTGTTTTTTCATATTTTTTAAGGCTTAGCGAAAGAAGCTTATTTTTTTACCATTTATAGAACGGCCGAAAAAAGATAAATAATAAGTTTAAAATATTACCTTTGCATCAAAAAAAAACTTTCACTTTAACTGAGATGTCATTTCCAAAGTATGGAAAATAATAAATATTAATTATAAAATACAAATGAAAACATAAAATATGTCAACACGTCGATACACAGTAAACGTTTTACTCTGTACTTTTACTGTATTGTATTAAAATTATTACACTACAGTGAATAAAAAACAGCCATTAAATTTCACTGAGGTAATAACATAACCAGTGGCGCACCCAAGGGAGGGGCTTTGGGACTATAGCCCCAACCAAAATTTCTTTTATTTAAATTTATAAATAATAAAAATTATTGATTTCTCAAAAATATATTACAATTTTGCTATTTTTGCAATTAAACTATTGAGAATTTCAAAAAATAACGTCCAACAGTATCGTCTAAAGGCGAATTTTGATTCAACAAGTTGCAGGTTGAAACTTTTGTTCAATTATTTCTATAAAAAAATGTGTATACAGAAAAAAAAATAAAAAATTAGTAATAAATATCCTTGTCACAACACTAGCTTGTTCGCTCCACTCAGAATCTAAAATTATTACTATGGATACCTTTAAACTAGATTTTTTAGGGTAGTACGGGTAGTATGTGGTACCTTGTTGCAATAATAAATAAAATCGTTAAAAATTAATGATACTTGTGTATTTGAGTGTGAGGAAAAGTAATAAAAAATGTAAGCCCCCCCAAAAAAAAAAAATCCTGAGTGCGCGCCTGAACATAACAACGTTGATTTCGAACCGCCTAAATTGTAAAGTAGTCACAGACCCGTCGAGTGATGTCCGCACACACCTGTTCTAAAACTATACACAATTCACGTTAAACATAGTACTAACAACCCTACATTAATTATGATCTACTATACGATAGCTCATAAAATTGAATTTTTCCTCGTGAATAACAAAAATATTTTTTACCTGTGAATCACAGAGTCACATTGATATAAGGGGAGTGTCGACAATATTACACCGCGGGATGGCGCTAAAATTTCAGACCATCTTCACATCAAACACTGATAATGATAAAAACACGTCTTCTAAATTTGATGAAGTTGAAGTTATTTTACTATATATTATTATTTGTACAACATTTTTCAAAGTGAGTGATTTTTTTTTATTTATTTCAAATCAAATTAATAATAAAACAATTTTTATGTAAATAAATATCACTAAATATTTACCAGTGTGTATGAAGATGACCTTATTATATATCATTTATGATAAAGAGAATTATAAGTTCAGCTACTATAGATCCCAAATATCATGACGTGAAAAAATATGGGTTTCAAAATATTTCAGTTTCCTTTTTTGAAATATCTAATTAAATGACTTTATCTTACATAAAAGGGTGTTGAATATTTTATACTGCCTAGAGGCGGGAAATGCTTAAACAGAGTTCTGATCGGGACATTTTGTTCTTCAGAGATATTTTATTTCCCTCGGGCAATTGGTTTTTGTTTTGTTTGGAGCATATTTTAATTATAGGTAATTATTATTTTATATAATGAAGCGTTAAACATTTTTCGTATTTAATGCCAAATTAAATTGTTAATATTAATACTTAAATGTAACATAATTATTATATTTGATTGTTAATTACAATTCACGAATAATATATTTGTTAGACAGAACCCAGAGGAAAACAAGTGATTTTTTAGGAACAAATGATCCTATGATATATTTTGTTATTTATTTGATATTTTGTTTTACTTTTTATTTATAAACTCGAAAGAATATACACTTTCGATTTTGTAAAAAATGTTAAAGTATCAACATATCTTCACACTGAAACAAATCCCCTTAAAATGAAACGAAATATCTCAAAGTAAAACAAATTATCCCTAAGAAACAAAATATCACTTTGCCATATACCTATTATACAGGGTATGCCAGTACGATTTGACATATACAATAACTTTTGTTCTATTAATAATTTTTATTTATTTATTTTTTTTAATTATTTCTACATGCTTTGTGTTACAGAAATAACGTATTATTATTATTTTTTTTTTAAGGTCCAAAATTTTTAAATTTGAAATTATGTACGACAGTTTTAGAAAAATTCAAAATAGCTATTTTATGAATCTGATTTTTAAAAAAATATCAGTGCTTAAATCTCCTAACCTAACCTAACCTAACCTAACCACATCGGAGTGGTGTCGAAACCCTGATTTTAACTATTTAACTGTAGATTCTTCATTATATTTATTATTGTTCAACCATCCAAAGCACTTGATTTAGAATTAAAAATCTTTTTTAAATATAAATCAAAAGATACATACTTTTGAGTAAATGTATATATTCTACTTCCAGTGAAGTAGACCCTTTTTTGATATAAATAGACCAAGTCAAATAACATCAGTTGTCTGAGTCATCTGGTGCCTCGCAATTTGTCAAGGAGTTGCATAGCAGCTATATTTGTGTGAAGCTCCAGCTTTTTACGGTGTTTGCGAGAAAATCGGGTAATTTCATTTAACACAGATGTCATTTTCACATTGCGATGTAAATGTCTCTGCGAATGTTTTATAAAATAGTATTTATACTTTTACAATCTGTACTTTACCTCTTGGATAACTGCCATCGTCTGATTTTATTCAATCCTTTCTGAGAACGAAAAGTCCACAATAATTACTGTAAACTGCACCATGACAAAATTAGAAAAAAAATGTTGGGAGGGAGGAGGGCTTTGAGTGATTTTTTTGGAGGGCTCAAGTCCTCAACCCCCCCCTACTTCCCGTCTATATTATATTTTCAGTTGTTAATCGGTCGGAATTGATAACGTGACCACACGTAAATTGTCCGAACGAAACTGATTGGGAACAGAAATACCGATATCATGGACCACCAAAACTAGGAGCATATTTCCAAAACTAAAATTATTTTAATGTTATAAACGTTATACAATCCGAACTATTTTATTGTTAATAATTGGTGAAGATTTTTGGTCACGACTAATTAATTAAATTCAATTTTGAATCTCGTTTATAGTATATTTTATCATTTTTACTCAAATTTACGATAGTTATTCCTTGATTTTGGAATTTAGTAACATGGATTCTTTAAAATACAATTCCAAAAAAATTATCTACTGGAAACATACCCTTGACGTACTAATTATGGAATTTTTTCGATTAGAAATAGTGTTTACTGTAAGAAAAAAAATCATTTAAAACCAGCAGATCCTTTTATTCTCCTCGGAATCTTAAATGCATTTATTCAATGTGAAATAATCATTAGCGTACTTAGGAAAAAATATTTGTGGGGGGCTAAACTATTTATTTATTGATTTAGCATCGTTAAGTACATACATATATATATACATATATATTTGTAATAATAAAAAAAACTCCAGGGGAGGCTATGACTGGTTTTGAGGGGCTTAGTCTCTCAAATTATGCCTATGAAAATATGTAAACATCCAGAACATTGTACACGCATAAAATTAATTTTTACTTTAAAGTATTTGACGTCCACGCATAACTTGTTCTCGTGAACGATTCTTTCCAAAATTGTGCATCGTGAAGACAAAGTTTATTTATTTATTTATTTAAGTTATAAACGGGCCAAGCCTAATTACATACATTTTAATAATAACAATTACAATAAAACATCTACAAGAAAAAATAGTTACAGCTTATACACTACAGTTCATAAAAAATGACTATGAGCACTCTGTGTAATATACCGTGTTTATTGCTATGTTTACAAGCTATTAATTCAATAAACGAACAGAGCAAATTTGAAAATAATGTTTTTCTAGAATATAATTATAATATAATGTATTTTATTATGAATATGTAATTATTAAATTTAATTATCTGCTTTTATTTTGATCGCGTATATCGTGTGTACATTATTTTCGTTCGACCTATATGAGGGGGTGGGAAGTGGAAAAAAAGGTCAGAGAAGCCCGCGTACACCTACGGTTCTAAGGGAAACAACTGCCGAAACACAGTTGCGGTCAGGTTAAAAACGCACGATGACAGGGTGAAGATCACGGTTTGCGGCCACGCATCTAGTCTCTTGGCATGATCGCAGTGGCACGACCACTACGCTGAAAAACAAATATATTGTGTTCTACGTTCGTGAGGGTGAATTCGGCGAAAAGAAACTTATATTTAAGTATTTTTTTTTGTTCGTAGAAAATCGTTACGTCGCAGAGTCACGCGAAACCGTTTTGCCGCCGCTAAGCTTCACAGTCGCGAGTGAGTATAGTCTTCTCTGTCGAGGGACACGTTAAACAAACGAATCACCAACACAAAAGTCACCTTTTTATGATTTAATGTATTGAAATTGTTAAAGTTTAAACCACAAGACAATATATTATATACACTGAACATCAATAAAGTAAAGAACAAAATCAACACAATTTATACAGCCACCGAAACCATAAAATGATACAATATCCATTTTCATTAGAAAGACCACAAAATACAATAAAAAATTACAATAATTATTATAACTTATTTAACTATAAATTATAATTGTGTATAAACTGAAGCTCCGCTCAGAATTGTTTTATTAAAGAAATTATTTATCGTTTCTTTAAAATTTAACACATCCACCAAGTCAAACTCTAGGATCAAAAAATACCCATGGTACGAATAATGTTTGGCTTTTCAGTATTTTATTTATTATTTATTTCTTCTACTCAAGTCAAATTTCTTCTGATAAGTGTAAATCAATCAACAGTTCCTCAGTTTTTTTTCATTCCTTTTAATGTAGTTTCTACTTAAAAATCAGCAACATACATTTTACCAGGTAAATACTAAAAGTTAGCATTATAAATTAATAATTTAACTTCCAATCTTTTTAATCATGTTTTTTTTTAATCAATTTTAATTATAATATTTTTTTAATCAATTTTAAGAATGTCTTTTTGGTCACTGAGACTAGGGCTTAATAATCAGAAAATATTTCAACAGATTTTTAACCGTATATTAAATAACGAAATTTATTGTAAACGAATACTATAACTAACATTTCTTTTTCAAATTGAACAAAGTTTACTTCGATGTCTCTCAGATGTCTCAATGCATAATGAATTGGTTTATTATTTCGAAAAATACATCACCCTATTTTTCTTCCCAACGCATCTGTTTGTATTTCGAAAGGTTCTTCAAAGTTAAAATTATTTAAAACAGACCAGCAACAAAGCATATCCTTGATTTCATTAAATATTGATTTGTGGTTTATATTCCAGTTTCAAATTATTTCTTTCTTTAACAATTATTCTCTAAAATGGGTCACTGTTTCAACTATATATGTTAGAAATAAATTAACAAAGATAATTTATTATTCCTAAAAAAGATTGTAACTTTTTTTATTAACCGGATCTTTGAACTTTTTGATTTCTTTTGTTCGTTTTCATAAGAGTAAATTCCTTTATTACTAAACAGAAATCATAAAAATGTCACCTTTGGAACTTTATGTTGTAATTTAGTATAGCGTTTAATTTAATATTGAATTATCTTGCTTTTTTAATTTCCTCACTTAACGCTAATTCGAATAATTTGTGGTACCCGATTCCAATATATGTCATCAAAGGATACATTCACGTATTATTATAACCTCCAAAAGGTGTACTCCAAAAGGTGTACAACAATAATTTACAACTCTATATTCGTGATTATTTGCATTTTCAATAATTTTTCTTATCACACGGTTTTGCTAATTTACGTAGATTTGCGTAAAATTGGTTAAAATGTTCACCTTCCTCTTTTTATCTCGTGAAAAATTGAAGTTATGCTACTACTTAACCTTGCACGGAATTCGTTTCCTCGACTGTCTGTACATTAATATCAAGTTTTTCTATTAATTTATTTCCATTGGCTCCTTGCAGATACAATAAAAGCTACGCCATTAGAACCTCTTTGTAGATTTCCTATTTATTTTAGTGGGTAAAAAATATATTTGTAATTATAATTATATCGCTTTAAGTTTTCACAAATGACACCTGTCAAACCTGGTTCATTATATTCCATGTACTGTCCATATCCAGAAGGAGTGGGCGAGTAATTACAATTTCTCGTTCGTTCGATCTTTGATTTTGCGACGACGTCTTAATTAATATTTTTAATAAACTTATGCCAAGTACCGACCCACGCATTAATTGAACCATTCATGATTTGATGAATAAATTAAGCATAAGAAAATAAGACAATATTTATGATAATACATGACAACGACTACAATATCGAGTAAAAACAACATCAACATCATTAGCAGACATATTTCCGATATCAAAGCCGCATATAAAACATGTTTCACACGTTAAAACTTATGTTTTTGCGCGTATTATTCTCTTAATTCTGATATTTGCAGCATGCATGCTTGATCGTTTTACGTGCTATTTACGAATACATTTTTTTTTTTTCATATTTGCGAGCTTGTAGTTTACCGATTTCCGTGATGTTAAACATTTTTCGAACTACACTTATGAGTTTCAATTCTATTGATCTACAAAGCTGAGACACACGAAAAGTAAACATTAAGCGAAATTGAATAGTAATTGAATTTTTCTTGGAACCTAAACGTACCGTAACTTATACATTGTTTTTATTTTAGATTCCGAATGAAGCGTAGGATGTCTATATGTATAGTTAAAAGTAAATAATAAATGTACAGTGATTTCTGTACACATTGCGAAGTGTACAATTTTATTTTGCTGTATAAATAGTGAATATAGGTTATACGAGTTATACGTTGTCCAATTTGAGATGTGTACAACAATCAATATAAAAATCACAAAATGTGAAAATATATTAAGAAAATTGCATTTTAACTACAATTATAGGTGCATTCCTCTTAAATAAAAATAAAAATGATGATAAATTATGGGAAACTATAACAGTTATTTTCAACATATTTTAAATAAAACAGAATCGATCTCATAGAAGTTCACAAAAAATAAAAAAAAATTTACCAGGAATATTTTAGTTCGTCAAAATAATATCTAAAATTATTAATCTATCTTCATAATTTGTTTGTACAAAATATAAAGTAAAATGTATTTTTAAATTATTTTTATAAAACTATAACATTTAATAGGCGCACACAAATAAATACTACAGTATTATTATTTATTTTATATTTGTGCAATCGAGTGAGTTAATGTCGAGATTTGCATAGTACATCTTCCTTTATATAAATAAATTCATTGTATAGATACTCATAATTTAAGACATATTTGATAAGTTAAAATAATCCTAGTTAAAAAATTTTCATGTGAAAACCAAAACATCTTGATGTGTTCGAAATAACTTCGATTATTTGATACGTACTATGATCAGTTAGATTAGTTATGATCACGTGACTTGCATAATAAAGAGGGTGCCTAAGTACTATTTGTCAAATGCAATAATTTTTGTTCTATTAATATTTTTTTAATTTTTTTGTTTTTTTAATTATTATTAGAGCATTGCGCTACAGCAATAACATATAATTTTTATTTTAGAGAGGAGGTGACCCCAATTTTCAAATTTGAAATTCTGTACTACGGTTTTAGAAAAAATTCAAAATAGCCATTTTGTGAAACTGATTTTAAAAAAAACTTTAGTGCTTGAATAAATTTTAATCCTTTAATTTTTACGATTTTTCCAAGTTTGGGAATAATTTAATAATATTGTTGAATAAGTCGTAATATCACCAATTGACGTCATCATTAATATAACGTATTTGACAACATTATTAAAAATTTTGTTAACTTAAAAAAATCATAGAAAATGAACGGATAAACTAGTTCTAAAGATTTAAGGACCAATATTTTTCTATTAATCAGGTTAACAAAATGGCTATTTTAAATTTTTCTGGAATTGTAATACGCAATTTCAAATTTGCAAATTGAAGTAACCTCCAACCCTCCCACAAAAAAAAAAAAAAAAAAAATACAACATTATTAACACAACAAAAGTTATTGCATTAATCGAATCGTACTGGGACACCTTGTATTTTCTCATTTATATACTTAACTTTACATCACGATTATCTGAGTCAACAAATATTGAAAAATGGGAAATCCGCGTTCTCCGGCAAGTTTTAGGCTACAAAAATTTAAATTGCAACATGGTTTCAAATAAAGATTAAAGAAAGATCAGTTGCTTACAAAATAAATACAACAATTATTTTTATCCGTATGGTAAAATATGCAGTGTCGTATTTATCATTTAAATAATATCGCATTAATGCCACAACACAAACATTTATAACAATTAAAATCGAATAAAAGAATATACAACAATACATTTATGTTTTAAATGAATATTTGTTTTGTGTTGTTGCACATTTTAAGTATCATTTACAAAGGTTTTAGTGTGATCAAAACTATTTCTTAAACCTCTGTTTTGACTTTTAATTGTAAGAAGTAATTTATCGACCACGTTAAAAGTGACTATAAAACAGTAAAACGGTGTTTGAAACAATATAATTAATTTTAAATTCTATTCATCGTACAAGATCTTAACTATAAATACATTTTTAATTAATTCTTAGTTTATTTTTAATTCAACATTTAAGTTTTGTAAAATTCATTAGTTGACATATTTTTATACAGTTCTTCAATATTTGAAAAATATTAATCGGCCAGATGAACATATTACTAAATTTTATACAAATAATTCAAAAAACCAAACAAAATTTTAATATAAACATAAAATTATTTCATTTTTCATCTATTTCCTATTTTATAATTTGTTGAAGATTTTATTGCTGCTAGAATGATAATATAATTTTTGTATTATATGGAATATTATATGTAAAATTAATTGTATAATATAATTTTTTCAAAAATAAATACAATTTGATGCCTATAGACTATTTTGTTTTATGACAGCTTAAAAAATAAAATAAACAGCCGTTTATTTTACACCAGGGTATATTTTGTCGAAAACTTTTTTTCATCTTTAATTAATTAAATAACTACTCGATTTTAAATACGTACTATTTTTATATAAACTTTGTGAAGTAAGTTTTAGTTATAAAACAATTATTTCTGAATTTAATTTAAATTTAACACCTGTCAAGCATTAAAAGGATTAATAGATTTAATTATGAAAGGGATAAAATAATGTAAATACATAACTACAATATGACTATTCGAATAATTTAAGTTCACTAATATACGATTTTACTATTTAAGAAGTTTTAAAAGGTAGACGGCTGTAGAAAAAATAAAGTTGCCAATTTAATTATTACGCCGAATCGAATCCTTTCAGAATATTGAATAAATGTATGATAAAATATAATATAAACCCGCAAAAAAAAAAAACGTAGATACATCAAAACTTGAATATTTTCACAAAGTTTTTTTTTAAATATGCATTTGCGTGTTGACCGACTGAAGTGATTTACTCCACTAATATCGATCCATCATGATCTATATGCATTTATCAACGGAATACCAGTATATTGGTAAATCACAGACTAGTATTGAGAGTATTTCAGACGTACAGAAAACATAGAAATGTAAACCTAATAATCGGATTCTAACGCTTTCTCTAGAAATTCAAATGTAAAATGCATCAAAGAATGGTTATGTGGTCATGCGAAAACAAAACAACTTAAGCTGTTACAAATTTCAGCAAACAGTAAAATTATTTTGCAAAACCAACAATAGTATCGAGCTGTTGAATCTTATGCAAATAATACACGTGAGAAATCTTTTCAGATTCTGTGTGATCCGAAGAAGCTAGTGGATCTCTTGTTTTCTTTTTATAAAAACACTTTTTCGTACACAAATAATTCTCCAAAATGTTTCTTACAGAAATTTTTTAGATTAAGAAATCACACCCAGATAGTAATTTGGAAAGGTTACTTTCCTAAATTCCCAACACTATTGCAAAAAATAACGTAAACTTGTGAAAAAATATTGTAAAAAAAAAAACGGCAAAATATGTTGCACAAACGAAATTTTAATTTATTTGCGTTAATCTTCAAATCACAGGAGAATTAATAATTTTCTCGAATTGTTAAATGAACACGGATTATTAGAATTAGTAGGTATTTTACACATACGATATTTATGACGATAAGATGCAGTTTCAGTAATTAGATATAAATTTACCTAATTCAAGTAGAATTGTTTAAAAATAATTTTAACAACTTTTGTCTCAACAACTCTTAGGCTCTATGTTCAACAAACGTTTAGCTTAAGACATCCGTTTTACCGCGTGATATGGAACTTTTTCTACACGACAATGCACTTATAGTAACTGCAAGCGTCGCCGAATCGATCTCGGTAGTTTGGTTATGGATTAAAACCGTCGGAACTGACACGGAATGTCAGTAAGTGCTTCTCAGCGATATCTACACGGTCCCGAGTTCCCCGGAACTTTTAACATTCCATTAATGACATCATCAGTCACTGGTCTGTCAGTAATTCGGCTCGTAACCTTGAAATTTGTTTTTGTTTTTACTTCCTCTATCCCATGTTGGCTTGCATGAAAACACTAGAAAAACTCGAGACCATCTGGGAGTAGAAACTTTCGTGGTTATATAAGACGCTTTTTATTTCTTTTATGAGACCTATTTTATAGCACTGCGGTCCTAATTCGACCTCGACCCGTACACGGAGCATGTTCAGTGTTGAATCAGTGTTCTCATTGGTTATGCATTATTTCAGTATGATAAATTATATACTATTATTATATTTTATTAAAATTATTTTAGTACTTTTTACATTTGACATTTGATTCATAACTATAGGGGCTGATTTATATCATACATATTTATAATCTGAAAATATGTACAAATATTATCTGTGTTTATTTTTATCATAATATGTAATTAAATTTATAAAAAAATCGCAATTTCACAATTTATCAAACAAAAAAAGGTCATTGTGTCCCAACATTTTAATTTTCTACAGACTTAAAGACTACATAGAATAGCGGTTAATTTGTAAATTTTGTTATTTTTTATTTCATTATTTATTATTATTATTTTTTTTTTTTTTGCTTGCTTAGAACCTTCCTTCACTTGAAAATAAATTCTCCACACAAAGACCTGTCGTTTTTGCAAAAATCTTTTGAAAATTACTAATTATATAATAAAAATGTATATTATTTTTCACAAAAATATGTTTTTAATTTCAATTAAATTTTTCAATTAATTCTTTTTGTGAAAAGTTACGCAAAATTTGATAAAAAAGTTTTAATTACTATTACCCATTATTTTATTTATTTTTTAATATAATTTTAAAGAAACGATAAATCATTTATTCAATAAGATGATTATAAACCAAAGAAGTTAATAATATAAAGAACAATATAGTCGTCATTTTCAACACAACCTAATTAAGAGTATCTGACCCGAAGAGCGAAGAATATCCGTGGTACCAAGTTCAAAATTTTCTCGGGCCAAAATACGATGACTATCGATGTCGTCGTGATGACGGAACAAGACATGACCGCCGTCGTGATGAAGAAAACAACCCGAAGACTCGATTGAGGAGTTTAAGAAATCATTGACCAAAGATTCGGTAGCCGGCGATTGCCAGAGATCCGATCGATCGCGATCGTGTCACCGCAGCCACACTTGACCGACCACTTGTTGATCACCACTGTGTGAGGGAGTATTTTTTTAGTAGATTATACATAAATTTATTTAAAAAATAAAATGGGTTACATTTAAAACATTCATCACTAGTTAGTTATCACCACAGTCCAAGGTGTATATTAATCACCTTGCCACAGTCATGTTACATTAAATATTATATACCATAGATGTGATTTGACTACTTTAATCTATAAAATTTATCTTTCACATATATTGGTGTGTAATATACATAGACCATGAATTTATAATAGTCATAGATAGACACAGACCTTTTATTATATAAACGAGTCTTTGTAATATGTATATTATAAGGTCTATGGTATTCGTGTATTATAATAGAATATTCTATGGTATTGTACGTGGCCTTGACTCATGGCTAGACTTTAAAATTTACTGTATCCCAAATCCCATTTTGTGTTTCGTTTGTGGTAAAATGTTTAATATCTAAGTGGTATTCATTTTATGTTTTTATTCAAGTAAGTTTATTTTTCAATAAATCTATAAAACTATTCTGTTAAAGTATTTTTGTTCAGGAAAATGGTCTTGATGTAATCACCTATAAACTATTTTTCATTCTGCATAGAAGAGGCTGTTAATTTTACTGTAAGAATAAGGAATATATTTTTAGTTGCAATTATCTACCTACCTACATATTTTATTAAAACTGAGAATTTAAATTTCTGAAGTTTTATTTTTTATTTTTATTTATTTATTTATTTTGTTCTGTTAAAAAGCCATACATTATAATTTTTCTACTAATAGTTATAGAACGTTTTACTTTTGAATTCTAAGTGGAGTGAAGCTTATGATTTTACAATGATGTTTCATATTTTTCCCTTCTAACACTTTTTCGTTCAAAATTTTAATTAAAAATTGTACTATTAATTATTTTTTTAGATGATAAATATGCATATATTATTTCTTAACGTATAAGTATAAATTATAGTTTTAACTTTTTAGAATGAGATTAATATTATTAATCATATCAAACACAATATACATTTGTATTTATTAAAATCTAGATGATAAAATGGTTTCAACTAAATTTTAAAACGAAAAAAAATTTACGAGAATTATATAAACAATTACTTATTTGCATAAAAAAAAGAGTACTTTTTTCTTATGCACAGGGCGTGATAATGTCAAATTTTAGTTTTACTTAATTACGCCGACATATTAATAAAATGTCAACTTTAAGAAAATACCGTACTAAAAGAAAACCAATACTTTTGAATGCTGTACCATATTGAACCTAAAATATATTTCCTAAAATAATAGTTCTAAAATATATTTTTGTATTTCATATATCATGACACACACCTATAATAGAAACCGTTTATATTTACACTGGTAGTTGTGAAAATTGGATGTAAGTTCACTGTATTTGTTTTGTTTTTTTCTTTAAAATGAAACATTTATCTATGTTTGGTTATAGTCTTATTGTTAAATAACACGTATCGCCTATATAGCTAAGCATATTTTATGGAATTTTTGTTTCATTTATTTCATACAGACATTTACAATCTGTACACTAAATAAATTGAGGAATATAATATATTGTATATAAACATTTAGACAACAATAAAAATTATGTGATGAGGGAATTTATACAAGGATTGAACTCTCATGTCTAATATATTACCGTTCTTAAGAATGTATCATTTATTTAAAATTAATCAATTCATTTTAATAATAATTAATTGAGAAATATAAAATTTGACATACTATTATGCTGACAAAAGGAAATAAATTACTACAATTATTATTAGTAGCATTTTAAGTTTAATTTCTTAGATAATGCTTATAAACGTCAGTTACTTAAAAGATTAATGTAGATTAAATTATGCGGATTCGTGTTTTTTTCGTGTAATTATTCATTCCAGTTTCCATGGTAGCAACTAAAACACATTTTAGCACGTTTTTTTAAATTGAAAATTTCAGTTTAAATTATATTTTATTGTGTAAATATTTACAAAATAAACAACTAGGTATAATTGGATAAATATTAAAAATCGTATTTTAAAAGTAAATATTATAAATATATCTATTTAGTTATAAAACTTATTATGTTTATTTTTATTAATTGAACAGAACTATATATATTATATTTTAAACACCATAACGATATTAAAGGATGGGAATGTACAAGTATTTCCAAAAATAGTAGATAATTGAAAACTCAACGAAATGAAAAGAAATGATAAAAAGCGAGCGGCGTTTAATGGCCTTTTTGAAAAAAGTTCATACATTTTTTCACGTTATTACATTTAAATAACACCCATACTATAGATATTATCCACAAGTGTAGGTCCATTTATCAAATATTTTGAAACACATTATTTTGAAAAAAAAAAATATATAGATATATTTTTATAGTTATACTATGTACTCGTAATATTAAATTTTAGTTAGACTTTTTTGAATGCGTCAATAATTCAGTGAATCCATATAAAATAAGCTATTATCCAAATAAATTAATTCTGAATATACTTAGTTATGTAATCAATGCGATGAATATAAATGTACAATATTTTTATTTAAAAAAATCCAGACATACTTCGCATCATGGGTATTTTTCACTCCTCGAGTGGGACTTGGGTGCGTTAAATTTTGAAAAAACAATAAAAAAATGTCTTCAATAAAACGATTCTGAGCAGAGCTTTAGTTTATACAATACAAGGTTCTTGTAAACGCTATAATATTGAAATCCACAACACACGTATAAACACAATGGTTTATTGACATATTTCAAAACCATGCCGATGAATGCAATAAATCATGATTTTTTTTAAATCTATAATAATAATATAAGTAATAATAATAGTAGAATACTGGTCGGTATAATTGAGTCCACCCAAAATCCCTGTATCGTTTAAATATTGAAGTATACATACAGAGTCACAGCTGTGACCAGCTGAATTACTTTCTGTTCAACTGTTTCTGACACCAACATTTCTAAATAAATGCACGTCAGTCTGTGTTTTTTTTCTGTATTTCTTTACTTCTTTCTTTATTTTTTTTTTTTTTTTATCACATAAATACACATTAAGAAATTTTCTTCACTACCAACTACGTTTATATATAAGTAAAAATTAATGGTTGAGAAACTAATGTTGAATTAGTCAGTGGCGGATCTAGGAAGAAGGCAACGAAGAAATCCCTTCCAAGTACCAATGATCACAGCCATTTTCCAGCCCTTGCAAGTTTCAAAAGACCTTTTTATAATATGTTTTAATGAATACATAAGTATTATTTACTATTAATAGTACAAGTAGCACAACGTTAATTGTACTTTATTAAACATTAATTGTTTACTGATTTGTCATTAAAATTAATATAAGCTATTAAACTACTGTATTATCATCTTTCATTTATAATATTAATATAATAAATACTTTATAATATTTTTGTTTTATAAAATACTCATTATATGAACAAATGGTATAAACAATTTATCAAAATTAAGGAAACCTATGTAAAAGATTGTGCAGTGATTGATATACCTTATATTTTTCTTATCAAACCTTTTGTTTCACAGTTAATTATTTATATATATATATATATATTTTTAGTACAAAATAATATTGTGAAATCAATATAATATTATCAATATTAATATTCTTCTAATTGATAATTTAATATATATGTTATGATTGATATTTATTTTTATTATTTTGTCCTTTGACTTTTCAGATTTTTTATTAAATTTATAATATCTGTGTTATTTTTTCCGTTGCTTTCAATGCAGCAAAGGGTATCTATATAAATATTTAATATTAAGTTATTTTTTAATGGATTATATTTAATGGTAAACGGTGGAGGCTTCATTCCCAATGGGCGACTTTTCCTTACATGTGCTCTGGGGAACGCTGATTTAAGGATTAAGCTCAGAGTCTTTATTTTCATTTTTCAATTCAACCCCTGCACTGGGTGTATAGTATCAAAATTCTGCAAGCTTTTGCTCGCTGCGAAATCCAGCTCCGGATTTGCCACCGGAATTCGAATCGCATGAAGAATAGTATATCACGCGTCGGTGCAATTAACGCGTGCGACGACGACGACGATGACGGTATTGTGTTCGCGTAGCAGCAGTAAGTTCCTGCAGGAATGAAAGCGATTTTTGTCAGCTATCGATTACCGACGACTACCAGTCGACGGCATATATATATAATCTCGGGCGAGGCGCAAAAAGGAATTTCGTTTATTTTAGACGCGCGTAATTTCAATTGTTTCGGAGCCTACACACGCCACCATGTGTCACCCCCCGAGGGGGGAAGGGGAGATGGCAGATCAAAGTCAGAGATAAAATTCAAAATCGTCCGCGAATGCGGGAATTCGCATTATTACTGTCACCGGATCGTTTGCCAACGGGTCTGAGAGACGCGCGCGGTTGACGCGAATGTTTGTTCGGTGCGTTCGGTCGCGTACGGGTCGTTGGCACTGTTTGTACGTGGTGGCGGATTCTGTAACGCAAATATCGTCGAGAGAGATCACCCCCAACCCTCTCCCGCCGCCCCAGCCCCTTCCCCGTGCAAATCTCAGTCATTCCGACCGGGCAATAAGTCGCGGCAAGTTAGCGTTCGATCCGCCACCGCCGCCGCTGCCGCGGTGACAACGACGAATCGGATGGGAACGAGTATGTGACCGGGGAAACGCACGAGCTAATAAATTCAATTTAGACCGCGAAACCCTAGTTAAGCGTATACTTGTTACGCGCCGCCGTGTCGGGTTAAGGCGCAAACGTTTAGATGGATTTGCGTGCGAAACGATTCGAATGGTAAACGCGTGCCTATACCACGGTGCTGCTGCTGCTAGGTTAATTAAACCGCGCGGTTATGTTATACCGTAGGTATCGCCAAACGCTATTATTCGTCTCTCGTTTTGGCCGCCTAGTAACCTGCTGCAGTGGCACGGGATGACGATGACAAACATCGGGACCCCGTGGTTCCCGATTGGTGGGGGGGGGTAGTGAAGTCTCGTGTGTTTAATGTCCTCGCTTCCGACTGCACGATGAAAATAATAATGTTGTTTGATGGTATAAAATACACAAAACAAAAATAGAAAAAATATAATTATACCAATATCATATTTTGTTCGTGAGCTTCATTATATTTTATTAAAATTATTAAATATTTAAGTACTGTTCTTAGTGGAGCGAAGAAGTTCTAAATGCTCATACGACGATGTTCGTTTCTTTTTATTCTTTTCAACACACACTAAGTTTATACAATAACATTTTTACATCGAAAATCCCGTCCAAATTTCAAAATTCTCAATACTTTTTCCAAAAGAGTAGAAAAACTGCATTAAACCGTCAAAATATAATTTAAATGAGATTTTCATTTGATCATCATTGAGATTTTTTTGATTTCACTAAAACTCTAAAACTACTCGTATTACAGGTAGAACTACATGGCCAAACGAAAATCGGTTCATTTTACGCATCGGCTATACGTGAAGCGTTGCCATCGGTGTCTACATGGAGACCGATAAATTTCCTCGACGAACGCTCTAGCGTCAGTCTATACACGCAGAAATGACATGTTCTCTCGCTGGATAGACTATAGCGGTAGTTCTCAAACTGTGGTACGCGTAGTGATACGTGGAAATTTGCATGGTAATAGAACGGAATATGTGTTAATAAGTAAGATATTCAATAATCGTCGACATGCACCGCGTATGAACATAAATAAATCCTATTTAATTTATCAGTACTATAAATATTTACTAATAATATTCTCTTTGACCTAAAATGAATTACCACTGAACAAGGTATTTCATCGTTGATATCAAACATACAAATGCGTGGTGCTCATTAAAAATTTGTTATTTAATTAAAAAAAAAAAATACTTATATATACGTATTAGTACATAAAAATGATAACATTATACTATTTTACTACTACTTATTATTAAAAATAAATAGATTTAACTGTGTAAAATTTGGATCGTTACATTTTAAATCATTAGTGGTTACGTGACTAATGGATAGTATACTTATGTTGTACGCGAAAAAAAAAAAGTTGAAGAACCGCTGGTCTATAGAAACTAGAGATATTCGCCCATTATCAACAATAGCGTAATACAGACAGAAAACTTTCATTAAATTTCCAACTATAGAAAGAACTTTTTTAATGAGTTTTATTTTATTAATGAATCACTTCATCCCTCCTTCGATTTTTTATGCAACCATTAATTTTAGAACTCCGTATTATTACCTTTTCATAGGGGCTTCAAAAACGACCGGGACAATTATTTCACCGAGCTAGTGCAGACACCCTTGTGACGACCATCATGTATTATGAATATTAAGCGATTTTTCCAGTTGCCAGTCTACCGTCCACGTCGTAATAACGTTTAATTAATTAATTAAAAAAGAAAAATCTATTACAACAATAATACGAGTAATATCGTACGTGACGTCATCAGACAGTGGGTGCACGGTCCTCCGTTAATATATTCGTCAGTTGTTAAAACGTAAATGATAAAACCGTATCATCCGGGACATAAACTACCAGAGACAAAACCCGTGTTGATTCCAAAATTAATTTAATATTTTAACGTATCAAGCCAAGTATAAACATCCGAAGTATTGTGTGTTTGACGTAAACAAAACGGTTTCAGTGACCTGAACAATCAAAAATTTCCCCCCTCTTTTTTCTCCCTCCTACCACTCATTCTCTCTTACTTAACGTTAGATACTTCACATATTCATGTATATACATACGTTTCGTACACACACACACACACTATTACGTTTAAGTACATGCAACATACATTTTAAAGGTTTATTTTGATTTATTTTTTAATTTGTATGCGCGTACTGTATGTGATGCAGTTTATAAATGGTTCGCTCCACGTCACGTATTTTCTATATTTATCATAAAAATAAAAATAAAAAAAATACGCATATATTATATTTAACGATGACCCCTATTCCCCCACCCTATCGGACGACATTTCGGTCGCTTAAATTTCATCACGAAACCCTTGACTATAATATATTTCAACCACAGCGGGCTGTAAATATTACTGTTTTTTTTTTTTTTATAATCCCTAAAACGCCTACGAGTGAAAACCGCGTAAAAAAAAAGCCAGCGGTCGTTGTCTTTTCCGTCGCGATCGCGGCTGGCCGTGTACCGCGACTTGTGTGCATAGTAACCACACCCCTCCCCCAACCAATCCCACTGAGGCTTCGCTTAGTCGGCCAATTTTTGAAAACCTTATACCACAATCGGGGCCTATTCTACTAATGAATATAAGAAAGATTTGTTGGAGATTTTTTTTTAACGTTTTCTATTTATTTTATAGTTTTTACTTGGTTTTCGGTAGACCAGAATAGCGATATCGCGTCTCTGAGATCTAAAGTACTCAATGTTTTTTTTTTCCAGTCATTCTGATTCGAGAGAGAGTCATAGTATTTCGAAGAAGGACGGGATAACACCAGTATTCAATACGAACAATTACTTTTTGTTAGTTCACAAAAAATGTATTTATTATTATTATTGTTAGATAATATTATTGTTATTACTGATTGTTCATTTTTATATTTTTAGATGTTTTTAAAGTAATCGAATTCGATGAAATTTCTTCTGACTTCACGTACAAATCTACTGTTTTTCTCTAAAAATCTCGACGGTTGGAATCTCAAGGATCTCAATACTAATCGTCGTACAATGCATGAAGATTCTGATAGCATTATTTTTCTTATCTTATTCAGAATTCTATTGGTCGTGCTAAAAGATTTTTCGACTTAAGCTGTTATTACGGGAATAATGAGGATAATATCACATAGCTTTTGTTGCTCGGAATAAAACGCACGTCGACTTCATAATGTTTGTGTCTTCCGTCTGCTTTATCCAACCCATTTATTCACTATCAAGCACTGATTTTATAAAACAATTTAAATATTTTATGTCAGTGAGTTTATGACAGCTTCCCTATAGAGCATCGGGAAACTGCTAGGTACAATAAAATACTTAACTACAGAGTCTTGTTCGTTAAATGAAAACCGAAAGCTCACAAAGTGACTGGCAAATATCATTATGTTTTTAATTTATCTGTCATTGAATAAGATTTCAATTTTTCGGAAGTCTTTAAAAACGATTTCAGAACTTATCGGTTGTCGTACTCCGCAAGTTTTTAATTTAACTTATTACTTATCGGAGATTTTGGATTTATGAAACGAAGCGAAGGCGTTAATGAATATAGCGAGCTAACCAAATATCTAATGAATTAACCTATACGAAATAAATTATTATTCTAATTGTTAACTATCCAAGGTGGTAAATAAAGCTCATTAATATTATAATAGTTTTGAAAATTATCCTGTAGATTACGATAAAGTAATATAAAAATGTATTTCACAAAGATTACCGGATGTTAGGTCGACTCGCCGCTACATGCATCGCCACCTCTGCTTCGCTTTGTAAGTCAAACATATCCCTTTTGACTTGTTGTGCAAAACCGCCTTGGATAGGTAACAAGAAAGGTTTGTATTTTAATGCTTATTTCATTTGTTTCTTCTGGCAGTTCTAAAACAATCCCCTCTGAGCACGAAATTCGTTTCATGTATTGATGTGTCAAATAATCTAATAATGCATCTTTAATTTTATTAAATTTTTATTGTTTTTTCTCTATTTTAAAGAAATTTTCTATATATTTTCTACAAATGTTTAAACTTAGATCAAATTATCTCCGCGATATTTTAAACGTTTTGAAAATAACTTATTTGCTTCAGCATATTTTTATATTTTGTGTACTTTACGTTTAATAACATAAACTGTAGTGAACGGTTGATTTTAAAGAATTGTAGGTACAGTAATAGTTGTTGTACCTTATCGTTATTAAACAATAAATAACTTGTAATATTTTATATTTTATAAAAGGATGATGTAGGGTTAAAAATTCAGAGATACTTTGCACCATGGTATTTTTCACTCCTCAGGTGGGATACTCTTATTGGGCATATTACATTTTAAAGAAACGATAAGTCATTTCTTCAATAAAACAATTCGAAGCAGAGCTTCAAAAGGTTTATTCAAAATAATTTTACCTAAAAATTATAATGTTTGTTGTTATTACAAAAAAAAAAAAAAAAAAAATGTTATTTTACTCAGTTTTATATTTAATTATTGACTGAGAAAAGGAAAAAGAATTTGTAATGAGAAAAAAATGTTAGAAAAAACAAAATGTTCACATATTAAAAATTTTCTTGTAACAAAACACTTCTTATCTATGATCATTGTCTATTTACATTTAAAATTTCACAAGCTTTGGATAAAAAAAGATAGATTTAAAAAAATTTTCTCCAAGTTTTGAAAATACTATTGAGAATTTTGAAAAATTACATTTTAAAATATAGAGTTATTCATATAGAGGTAAATTCTGATTTAAAAAGTTGCTGATCGAAACTTTTAGGTAAGTTTATTCCTATATGAAGGAAATATCGAAGAAGAAAAATATCAAACATCAATGTAAAAACACTAAAATCTTCACATCACTCAGGATCCAAAAATTTAACAGATGTTTCATATGACTTGAATAAACATTCATGTCGAATTACTATAATGTTATGTACTAAATATTATATAAAATGTATTTAGTATTGCACATAGAATCTTTTAAATTATTTGAATTTTAAAAATGCCTAAAGTAAAAATGTTAGACGTGTGCCGTTTGCATTTATGTGTTTGTTAACTTGAAGAAAAAACATTTTTTAACTTTTCTTAGAGTATTTTTTTAACGCATTAAAATCCAAATCCTACAGTAATAAGTAAAATAAAAATGTGTTTCGTGTAGGTTGGTTCATCGAGTGTTTTGTGTTATTATGTATTTATGTTATATTTTTATTTATAAGCAGCACGAGTACGGAGGAACAGCGGAGTACGATCGCTATAGGCCGTCGGAGTACAAAACGTAATAAAAATATTCAAATTTATTTTTAATTTAATCCAATTTCAGGACATAGACCAATTATACCAAAACAAAAATCTACATATAAATTTCCAACACTGCTGTCTTCGAATTTTATAAGTTCAAACTTACAATCAACTACATACGAAGCTTTTCATGCTTCATTTTCAACAACTTTTATTCTTCAGGTGTATACAAATATTTTTATCTTCGTAAAAACTATTATAGAAACACAGACCAGCACTTATATTCGTAACTTAAAATTTATATATCAAATGGCAGATTCACAGGAAAAATTTTCAAACGAACATATTATTGAAATATACAAATTATGCCGTATCAGTCGTAAAGATCTTTTTTTAATCAGTTGGTTATTATAATAGTTGTAAAATATAATTTTTACATCATTGACAATTCTTTTTTATTTTACAGTATGAATAAAAATATGTATTTAAAATGTTTTATTTTTAGATGCCTTAGAGCAAGCATGTCACTTCCATAAATATTATAATTTTCATTTTTATTCTTATTAAACCACTGAAAAACTTAACGAATAAAACTAAAACGAATGATTTTTTTTTTTTTTTTTTTTTTTTATCGAACGCAATAATTATTATTGGTGTCCCAACAATGTTTGGAGCAGAAAATTGGTAGATACGGAGAGGTCGTTTTGAACACAATCGGTGAGTTTCCAAATTTTTCGCGAAGGGACACTACCCGCGTGCCTAAGTAATACGTTTTAACCGGGGGGGGGGGTGAAATTTGCGTTTTCGATATGTGCGTTCGTGGCCGAGGTCCGGCGAAGACCTGAATCGGGGCCTCTCCCACCGCCGGTTCGCGGGACGGCCCTAGGCGCCAACGATTACCGCGTGACCCCATCCTCGGTTAGTTAATGCGTCGACACCGCACTGGTCGGTCGGGAAGGACAGACGGATGGAAGAGGGGGGAGGGGCGTGAAAAGGGGCTTGGTGGCCGGCCGCGTGAGAGACGGGCGGGAAAAGGCCCCGAGGCGCACTGTATCGTCGTCGTAGTCGCGACCACCGTCGCCCGAGCCCCATCGCGCGAACGAGAAACAAGACACCGAACCCGTTGACCCACGGGTGGCCGGGTCGTGCGTACCCCGGGGGGGTGAACGGGGAAGGTCGGCGTCGGCGGCCGACTATGCGGAATGAAAACAAACGATAGGGTATCGCGAGAGCGCCGCGTCGGTTTTAGCGCGCACTACGCGACGGCCGCGCGCACTGACGGCCGCCGCCGCGGTGTCGAGTCGTGGCGGCTCAGTGTGACTCGAACCCCCCGCGGATCACGACGATACGCCGCCCGTCGCCGATCACGCCGCTATCACGTGTCCTCTCGTCACGAGCGGAGTATCGGGAAATAACGTCACTAACAGAATAACCGGCACCGGAAATAACGCACATAATATCGTTAATATAACGATTGATTATTATTTAATCGTTTATCGCGGCGGAAGCCTGTAAGAGGAACGAGAAAAAAATTCGCAAAAAAAATTTGAAAAAAATAATAATAAAGAGTGTAAGTGAAATCCTTCCGGAGACGTCAACGCTGCCGTCACCACCACCACCATCACCACCACCACCATCACCACCACCACCACCACCACCATCACCGAGGACGTCATGCTGCTCGTTCGTTCCCGGAAGCGACAACAGTAGTGCCAGCGTGTAGTCGGCCCCCGCCGTCAACGCGAACCAGTGACGACGGCCAGAGACGAACAACGGGTGTCCCGCCGCCAAAGGTATAACATTGTAATTTTGAAAAATGGATTATGTCTTTCGTTTTTTCCGCCAATATCCTCCTAACCATCCACGTGGAGATGGCGCCAGAAATTGTCCGCGTTACCGTGTGATTCGAAGCCAAAACAAATATTATGTGAGGGGAGGCGGGTTGAAAATAGAAAATAAATTATTATCTGTGAAAACGTAACTGGAAAACACTTTTTTTTGGGGGGGGAGGGCCTTAACCCCTTATCCATTCGCCTTCAAGTGTAGACGAGAAATGCTCTTGCACCCTCTGGCTTAAAAAAAAAAAAGAAAAATTTTTTGAAAATATTTCATTTTACATAATAATTATCAATGAACTACTTTTTTTTTTTTTAATAATATAAATGTTAAGGTTAGGCCCCTTCTTATTTTCTATAGAATTAGCGTGTACTATGCACCCCCCTGACAACTATCCTGGCGGAGCCTATGCCCTCAGGTATGGTCTCAGAATGATTGAAAAGCAACGCGTGAGACTGCACGTATACCCCCACGCATATAATATGTTACATACGCATAATATATACAACATACGTGTACACTGTACAGGCTCGACCCGCTTTGTTTTCGGCAGATACATTAGCATCCGACACAAACTCGCAAATTCAAATCACATGCCACAATAGTATTCGAATAGTACAATAGTACAATGTAGTACTGTTTTAGTTTGTTCTGTTTGTATTTTTATCACTTTCGCAAAAACCATTCTTATTTTTAATGGCAAATTAATAGTACGAGTACGAGCAGGAAAATTTCTTTGGAAAATATTACTTTAGTTATTTAATTATAACTGTATAATCCTATGAAAATTTAATTTATAAATTGAACGTTTTTTTTTTCTCAAAAACATTGGATTTTCAGTAAAACGAATAAATAATTTATGATATACGTCATAAATATTCAATAAATATCTCATCAATCATTCAAATAATATTTAAAATTCTAAGTGACAATCCTATTTTTATATTTTTTTTGTTAATCTATCGAATTTTATTAGTTATGAATACTGATTCAATTGATTACCATTTGCAAAAACTGAATATGTAACAAACGTTTCATTAAGTTGATTTATAATAATAATATACAGAAGTTATACATGTTTTGTAGTTTTTCAGAAAATTAGAAAACCTAACCAAATTTTTCAAGATTTAAAAACTTACACTAGGCATTGGTACAATTAAGATAAAAAAAAAAATTGAGAAAGGCTTAAATATTTATTTATTGATTTAGTCCTCTAAGCGCCCATCTAGTTCCGACTCACTAGGTATAAAAATTTTATTTTACATATTCTTATTTGAGAAACCTGAAATATTCACCCAATATATTATCAATTTATGTGCGTGTTACAAAATTTAAAAGCTTTTATAAATACAAATTGACTCAACGGATATTAATAAAATGAATAAATATGTTTGCAACCTTTCACCCTAAAATTAATAAATTTAATAATATGTTACGGTGTACTAACGAAAAAAAATCTTCCATTATTTGGATTCAATCATTTAAGCAGTAATTTTAATTTATAACGCTTCTAAAAAAAATTTCGTATAGCCAAATTAGAAGAACATTAAGAATGACCATAAAATGATAACAAAAAGTATTAGCATAGTTTAAAGTTAAAATGTCTTAAGGTTTTTAGTTAAAAAAATCTGAATATTAATGTGAAAATGGCTATTTTCATACAAATTCTTAATGAAAACGATCATTAAAAATTTTTTAATTAAGTTCTCTGAACTGTTAGACATATTATTATGGTATATAAGTAGGTTCGAAATAAATTTTTAGCTCATAATATTAAGAATAACAAAGTTTATTAGAAAAAAACTTACAAATAACGAGATATTTTCAAAATTCTCTATTCGAAAAAAGTAATTAAACTTATTTGAAATATGTTCTATCATTATTATACTATTGTTGAAAATAAGAAAAACTTGAAGTTTCTAGTATTATTAGTAGTTACGACTAAATTACTAAGGTCGATATCATGAAAATCAGGTTTAGGTATATTTTGCAGTTATTAGTCAAATTGTTTGACAACTTTTCCTTTTACAATTTGCAAGCATTGACAATTTCGAAGCATATTAGTACATTACCTATTTTAAGTACCAAACTTTCACCGGAAACTTGTGCTTCTCATATTGATCCGATTGCGTTTTCAAAAAGAAAAAGTATGCACAAAAGACGAAAAAATAAACATTATCGTAAAACCACTAGCTTCTTCACTACATTTAGAATCTAAAAATCTAAATGAATATCATTTAATGGATTGTCTTTTTTTTTTTCTTAATTTCTCCTACGATATTGAATAAGTCAAATAATTTATCTTTAATAATGAAATAAAATAATATTTTTTTGTCATTATTTGTCTTCCTTTATGAAAAAAAACTTGTCTATTTGTATCAATTAATTTTGTCAAACCATTTGTTTGTATTTGACAAATAATAAGCAATAAACGCGTAATCAAACCAATGAACTAGTACTATGACAGTCTTAGATAATCAGCATTATTGATAAACTGATATAATTGAGAAATCATTAACCAAGTGGCATTCTGTTACCCTTCAATTCGTTTAAGACTCAATTTTAAGTTGTACTGAGAGATCGTGTACATATTTAATATATTATATAATAATATGTATATCTACTGTTATAATCGATAGCTTAAATTTAATGTATTTTCAATTTTAATGATTTTGATCGATAATGTTGGTTTTACTATAATATGTTTTACTTTTGTATAATTCGTGTAGTATTGTTCAATCGCAAAGCATTATTTTGCAAAATTTTCATGATTTAGATTTGTTTGCTGCGAACGAGAACAATATTACGGAAATCAATGGCGATTTTATAATACAGCGTAATATGTCCGTATAACATGACATCAATTTACAAGATGACCCCAATGTAATAAATACGAATGTCACCCTTCAACTTTTGTTCTCGTACATCCTTTATTCTTTGTCCGCATCAACGTACGTACGGGCCGATGTCCAGTATTTCACACGTATTTTAAATGTAGACCTTCACAGTGATGTACACATAATATTATTAATCATTTCACCGCCTCACTACAGCCGAAATGTTCTTTGAACAATGATATCGAGAAAACAGACAACGAGATTTTGACAAAAAAAAAAAAATGGATTATGTATGGTATATAAATAATACATAAAAACCTCAGTTGATTTAAATCAATGATTACACGTGTGTGTATTTATTCTATCAATATTTATTTTTATACGTAAAAGATGTAAATTATTGTTATCTGGTCAATAAATATAGACACGAAGCCACGGAAATCGAAAAAAATCCCCTACTTATATGTGAAATGTAATACAACGTTTTTTTATAGGAAATATAATATTTTACCTTTTATTCGACATTCCCCAACGCCTGATATCTCTAAACCAATATTAAATAAATATTATTTGAAATTCGAAACTTTTTTTAAAACGATATGTTAGTAGAATATTATTATTCGTAGGTTATATATAACATTTTGTTCAATATATTTACTGTACTCATTGTAATAATAATACGTATATGCATCTTATTTAACGAAATTCAAGCAAATATCGGGGGACAGCTGAGATTTGTACGATTGTTATCAATGACTTTAAAGGCTTACGTAAGATTTTAAACGTAAAACCGTAAAGATTAATGAAATTAATTTATTTCTACGTCCAATATACTCAGAAAACTACTAAAACTAAAGACTATGTAGACATTATACAGTTTTAACACTTTTTAAAAGTAAATAATTATAATTGTAATCAAAAAGTTTTATCCTTAAAGTAAATAAAAGAAATGAATATCTCGTAAATAGTTTAAAACACTACGAAAACTTAGATTTTAAAAGTTCGTCTAATAAATGAAAAGAAATTTAATATACTTATATCGTTTAGTTCAACATAAAAAAAGTGTGTACTTTGCACCTTGGGGTTTTCTTCACGCCTCGGGTAAGATACTCTTGAAGGTGTGTTGAATTTTAAAGAATCGATAAATAATTTTTCCGATAAAATGATTCTGAACATTTATTATGGTAACCTAACCTAACCTAACCTTATGTATTGGAAAATTAATGATTAAATTTTTGTCAAAACATGTCGAAATTGATCATCTTCACTATTGATTAAACTAACATAAATTTTGCTCTTATTAATAGTTAATACTCGAAATTTTCATCTACTATTTATCTTAAAGTTTTACACTACACTATCTAAATTTCAGAACTTATATTGCGCCAATCGTAGAAATTGTCTACCCAAAATGCTTGAAAGTTAAGAATTCGTGGCGTGAAGTGTGTGCAACAAGTATTTAAATACTAAATTTTTCTGACCTCACGTTCCAAAAATAATAATTTTATTAAATTTGATTTCTAAGTGCAATGAATTTATAGAAAGAATTTCATATCATAATTTGTTATTTTAATTATAATATTGATTTAGTAAAGAAATTAAAGATTAGGTAACAACAATTTACTAACAATAATATGTTTTTATTTATTTTTTAATCATTTATGAACATTATTAATTATTTTATAAATTGTTTTCATAACAGCGATTTAAAGGTACAATTTCCCGATGAAATTCTTATTTTATATTTATTTTTACAACAAATTAGTTGATTTTTCTCAATTTTTTAGCGTGCACTGACAACTGACACTGACGCGTTTCGCTTGCCATCTTGCGCACGTGTGTAATGGAATTATCATCCCTAAACTAATTTATTATTCTACGTTTATATTCCTTGTACAAATTTAAGAGGGGAAAAAACCCAATGAGAAATAGACATTTTGAGGTATTCTCGCTTTAGTTATACAATTTGTTTGTGGCTATCACTTCTAAAGTCGTGTTTAAACTACAATATACTATATAGTATGATATAAATATGTAATTGTAAATATATATTTATATTATGTATGTATAGAATGCGCGTAACTATTCTGAAACTGTTACCAACGAACAATTAATATTTATGATAAATAATTTGTAAATAAATTATAAAATCATATGACTGTACATTGGCGTAGGCTAGAAATTAACGTTTTTCAAATAAACTTGTTTCCGCATTTTTACGCATTTAGTTGTTTATCAAATAATTTTTTCTGTTTAGATTTATAATTCTATTTCATTAGAAACGTTATTGATTTTACGTGAGTAATGTATAAACAATAATTCAGCAATGAAGTTGAAAAACTAAATTAAGTTCATCGGAAACTTGTGTGCGGAGTTTATCGGTAGATTATTTTATCCATACAGAATTATAATTTAATATTTCGTACGTATCCTGAAAGTCGGGAATGTTCATTATCGACTCGATTCGCGGAGTTATTGGTTTTAAATTCTATTGGCCAATATTTCCACGGAAACCATTGTTACTATATCCATATTGTAGTGAGATCAAGTTAAAGTATTGCTGCACACTGCACAGTCTTCTCCAGTATTTCACGGGTATCTTATATACATAAGGATTCGACGCTTTTGAATATTTTTATTCTTCTGTCTTTTATATATCTCCTTGGCCCTCGTTCCACCCTCGCCCGCCCGCGCTCACTTTATAAATTTATTTTCGATTCCACCACCACTTTGGGTTTTGACACATCAGATTCAAGTGTTCGTTGCATCGCCCTATCATTTTTCTCCCCATTCAGGAAGTCTAAATCGTATTAATCTCCATTGCTTTACTTTCATTCTTCTTTCAAAAATTGAAGCTATATATTTTTATTAACTTTGCATTCAAACTACGGCAATCTCGATTGTATTTCAAGAATAAAGTGAAAAGTCCAAAATATCGAAATAATAATAAAATTGTAATGCACGCTCACAATCGGAGTTAATACTAAATAAATGAAAAATTTTCTAATTCTTGTATACGCGTTTCCACAATACACGTACTGTTAATTTCAATTATTTATGTTTGGTTTAAGTAGGAATAATAAGCTTGGCACACACACACACACACACACACACACACACACACACACACACACACACACACACACACACACACACACACACACACACACACACACACACACACACACACACACATGTGACAAACTACAAAGTTGGAAACTTTTTAATGTACCTAATTTAGTATAATCAAATTATACATTAATAGTTAAATAAAAAAATGATGATGATGATGATGATGGTAATGATATAAACTAAAACTATGTTTACCGTAGTTATAAACATACTAAGTAATTACTAATAATTATTACTGCTTATATATAAATAATTCAAAAAGTATATCACATTGATGTGTTTATACACGCTAATATATTTTCAGACCGACTCAAGAAAATCCATTTCGAAATTAAAAATAATATTTTGAAACCATTCTTGTGTTAAAACAAAATGAAAATATTTCATTTTCGAAAATGTAACCTTTTAGTGACGATGCGCGTAAAATAAAACAACAGTCATAAGAAAGAACAGAAGCAAATTTAACATTCTCTTACAATAAGTCAAAATTTCGGCGAAACTTCTCGTTTTGAAAGGACCCTATTTTAATATACGACAACTTCTCAAGTTTTCTTTAGCAACCGAAAAAAAAACATTCATGTAAAATATTTTTTTTACATCAGCAATACAATTCTAAATGTCATGGTTTGCGTTATGCAAATGGTTTATTCTCTTTTTTGCAATTAGTGCAAGTATTAAATGAAATTCTCTGGAATTCGAACAAGAAATTTCATGAAATACAAAAAATATTATATTATAGAATATTATATTATATTATTCATAATATAATATTTTGTAAAAAAAAAAATTCTCTTGACAATTTAAAACAATAAATAAATACAAAAACTCGTATATTGATAATAATGCATCCAAACTGGTGTTCTATACTTTAATATATCCTTAAACGCATTTATTTATAGCTTTTATAAAGAAGCATATTATTGGTTTAAACACAAAAAAAAAAAAAAAACAAGTAATATTCACTTTGTTTCACTTATACTTTAATTACGATGTAATTTTACGAAATCACAATAACAATCGATTAATCCATTATTACATAATGTAAATCCGGAAAAATGCAAGTAGAAAATACGATACAGATTAGAGAGCGAATTGTGTAACACCACGAGTAAAACACAGTATAATTTTAAAGTAATTTGTAGCTGTGAAATATTGATCATACGGCGTCATGGTTAGGCAATTAAGCACCATGCACGTGTATATAACTTTACACATCCAACCACTAGGATGTTGGATAAATAATAACAAAAGTTATTACTCGCTATACGTATCTACAACAGGCCAATTGGATTTAATGTCGAGTAATTCATAATTGAATGATCTTTGTGCAATTTAATTTGATCCCGGTGAAGACAGTGTCTAATATTGAGTACAATTATGCCTATAATAACTTTCTGATTGGTCAGTATGTTTTTAATTCAATTTTTCTTGTTTTTTTTTTTTTTAATTAACTACCACAAATTCAAGTTTATCTTCGGTATATTTTATTCATTTGAATGATAATGTAATGAAATTTACAAGGTACCGACATTCTTAAATATATTTCCATCAACGTAATTTAATCAACAATTAATAGCAATCATGACATTCCATTAAGGGTTTATAATAGATACAATATACATTGTTTTAATTTACTGATCTAAATGTTTACAGTGAATTTATGTTATTTTGTTGCTCCGATATGTAAAACTTAATCGGAAACTTGTAAGGTGTTATTATTTTAACACGTGATTACTCCACCATAAGTATATGTCTACATTTCAATCAAGGACTTTAACGTAACTCTTACGATTGAAAGGTTTTAAGCGATTACAATAATATATATTATTTTTAAACTATTTAATTATTTTTCAGTTTTTTTTCCTTTTTATACGTATTTTTTTAACATTAAATATAAACAAAAACTACGAGTAGGTGTATTAAAATGTCACTGATATTTATGTAAATCTTAGAATAATTTTAAAATTACTTCTAAATACAAAAAAAAAATCGTAATACATCGTAATTAATAATTAATTTTTCATAAATATGCATTATTATTCAAAATATTCCAGTCATTTTATTTTAGTATAATCGGAATATTTTATACCAATAAACTTTTTTTTTTTTTTTTTAAGTCAATTCTCATGACCCGAAATAAAACGGTTTAGTAAAATGAAAAATAAAACATTATAATTAATTTTGCATTGTATCGTAATGAAATTCAACCATTCTATTCAAAAACTTTCAAAAATTATTTCTATCTTATACAAGATTGTTATTCCCCGATGACCGTCGTATTATAATTATATTAAGTCATATTCTATATTTTAAACTTATGAAATGTATTCTTTATGGAGTATAATTTTATAACTGCCAACTTAAATTCACAAAATTTATAAATCTAGCAACTAGACGTCCGCAGGAAGTATATTAAATTTTAACAACCAAAAAATTATTCAAATTCGTTCTTTGTAGACTCCAAAAAGTATCGGAGCATTTTAATATTTTTCCATACACAATTTAGCCACTTAAATATATATTAACAATAACTTTATATTTTAAAGTATTAACCTTTAATATGATTTTAATTTAATATAGTTACCTACTAAAACAGTAAATTTTTTCTGAAAAAGTAATAATACCCAGCAAACATCAAATATTTTACTAATATTTTATAGCGTTTATAAGCATTTATACTGTTTGGATAAGGGAAATAGAAAGGGTTTATCTCCAAATAAATAAAACATTTATACGCCTTTCCATTTATTTTGTAAACTGTAAACGTTTAGAACTAAAGACCTGGTTAAATGGAAATTGCAAATCGTTTTAATATTATATGATAAGTTAAATCTGATCAAATAATATATCACCGGTAGTGTTTTAAATTTTAAAGTATTTTTATTGTATTCAATGTCTAATAGATTTATTATCTAATAATACGTCTTTGTGCTGTAACTGTGGTTGCATTTTAAAATGTACGTATCTTATTTCCATAATAGAATTGGCTCGTGTTGACATATTAAATTTTAAAAATATTTGTTTAACACTTGACAAAGAAATGTGTTTTATCATCAGTATAAACAAAAACATTTTACTTTCTACTTTGATGAGAGTATGAAATTAAATATAAGGTAGGCATGTTGAATACCGTATTTGATATAGGTATATATATATTTGGCTATATTAATTATATAGCATGATAACTTTTAGGGTAATTCAAATATAACTTTGAATGTTTTTTGAATAAAACAAAAACGATTTTAAAACGATAACACAATTGCTGTATATTTATTATGTTTACCTTCGTTAGGTTAATAGAGACCTGTTTTTGCGTTATAATACGAAATTAATTTAATAATAAATACATTTTGTACCTGAAAATAAAATAAAAACACGTTTTACTAAAGAAAAAAATTCAGGAATATGTTTATTTAGGGTACGCAAATAGTGTACAAATTGAATTCTAAAGAAAATTCGAATATTATGCCGTAAATACAATTTGAGTGGAATAATAGGACAAACGTATACCTTTTAAAAATCATCACGTACAGAAATACTAAGGAAATTGTTCGACTACGTCTTTTTCATGCATATCTTGATGAAAATTATATTTAAATTTAATTCCAAGAACTACAAAAAATTCAGTTTTATGAAACAAATTTAAAATTTAATCTCCGTTGAAAAAAATTATGCACGAGTCTGTAATGTGAAATATTTTTCCATAATTAATAATAAATATTATGTTTTCATCTTCATTTTTAATTCGCATTTTACGTGTTGATCATTATTTGTTGAAAAAATTTTATAAGCGAATATTAAAATTACGTGAACAAAAATACTTGACAAATTTTTTCTACTCGCAAGAATATATAAAAATAATAATAATGTTGACCTTTAAACCTAAATCAGAAATATGTTTCATTTATATGTATCGACGGAGTGTTGTATTACGGTCGAATCGAAGCATCAAATTTAATTGTTAACACGATACAGATGTAACATGTCATGAATCATCCCTTCATCCATAAACGCCTCTGTTTTATTTATTTATTTAGTTATTTTTCACTGTCAACAAATTAAGGAATTAAATAATATTGCAATGTGTGCATGTGTGTGTGTGTGTGTGTGTGTGTGTGTGTGTGTGTGTGTGTGTGTGTGTGTGTGTGTGTGTGTGTGTGTGTGTGTGTGTGTGTGTGTGTGTGTGTGTGTGTGTGTGTGTGTCTGTAAATAACCGGGTGTCATTTCGATTTATGGAGTAAATAATTTATTCAAAAAAATGTATTATTACAATATTGAAATACGCGGGTTGTATGTACGGGGGACGGATAAAACTGTTGGGATATAAAAATATCCTCCGGTAGATTAAAAAATAAAAAATAAATTAAAATCTCATTAGTAAGTTCGCCAAAAAATGGGATAACTGATACGATTTTTAATCAGCCGAAGAATTCATGATTTATTGCTTTTTTTCGAATAGGGGATTGAAACCCCACTCGAAGCGACCTATCTGCCGTTGCATTGCATCGCATTGTTTTAAACTAGTCATCAAATATATTTATTTTTTCTTCAACGTTCCGTTGCATGAGGTGGAAAATATTATTCGAATTATAAAAACCGAACTACCTAGGTACTTAAGTCTATATTGAAATTAAAATATTTTTCATCGAATTTGTGCAATGAAATTATTTCCATTCTATTATTTTACACCGTCGATTCAGTAAATGATATTGCAAAAAACGTTGTGATACATTTACGTTTTTTATTCCTCTAGACCACACAAAAGTTGTTTTTGAATGGGTATAACTTCCATTCGCTCTACAAACATTTTAAATTACCTAATCCACAAATTATCATGTACCTACGTGTAAAATTGTGGATTCGCCATAACTTGATGCATTTCACGTAGTTACCTACCTAAATAATAATTTCCGCTAAAAATTTTCAATAATTATTTAACGCGAATATGATTTTTTCACCATTCGTTTAATAAGTACGTTATCGAAGAAAATTAAAAATGTTTGTAATATTAAAAACAATAGATTTTAATCATGCATAATTCATCATGATAATTAATAAAAATTGATTTTTAGCTACAAATAACTATAATATACGTTTATATTATTGTCATCAATTTAAATTCCAAATGTAACGTCAACATTATAAAAATAACAATTAAGTTTTTGAGGTTAAAGTAACCAGTCGAAATATTTACATTGTTAACAAAAGTATGGTTTTTTCCACTGAATCACAATAATTATTATTTACTGTGGCGATAACAATAAACATAATAATATAATCTACACTAACGTATCGTAATAGAATATTATTACGTGGGTGTAAGTCAATGAGAAATCGATTAAAATAATTACATTGTTTTCTTTTATCGGAAAATTCCCCATTCTTCTTTTTAACCAAGGAAAATGCTATTATACTGGTCTTCCAAGACCAAACAAATATTGCCCACCTCTCTACCCCTACCCCCGAATCTATATTAAATTCGTCTACAATTATAAAGGTATTTCACTGGGGAAATATGGTGCGCAATATGTTTCGAAATTATATATGACCAACCACTCGTTATGTGAACCACGTAGGGAAATTCTGCCTGTATCAGACCTAATGCATGTCAACCCGTTATTGAATATGTAATTAAATGAACGGAGAACGCAATAGGTATCCCGCTGAATTTTCATTCGGTATTGAATCTAACAAATTATATATATTATATAGAGAAAAGCAATCCGAGTTCCCTGAAAATATTTTTCAAATACAGAACAACCCTTCAGTTTCCGACACACCTACGTTATTCAAAAGATTCCGCTACGAATAAATTTACTAATTAAATTAAAGTATCGCAAATAACGATATTCATATCGTTGCAGTTGTATTTAAACAAAAATATGTTTTTGAAACTAAAATCTACCTGGAAAGAAAATGCATTCGAAAAATGTAACCTCTTAAATTTAAATACATTTTTTTTTCTTTTAATTAATATTATTGAATGTTCTCATTCATTAAAAAATACTGTTGGAGTGATTTCAAATCTAAAATTCAAATTTAATTTAATTAAGGTGTACAGTAATGTACACAGCGTGGTTGATGTATGTTAGTTTTAAGGAAACAGCAATTATTCGTTAACACTAGAAGACATACTACTCAACATGGAGACATCAAACAATGGAGGCCTCAAATTTCACGCCTCCGCTATACATTTTCTGTGCCGAAGTCCTGAGGCCTTTACAATTATTTAAATTTTTTGCATGTTAATAAAACCATATTACAATGACACACGGAGTACAAATTGAAAACACGTTGTTGTTGTACATACGAACAGTATTTTTTATTTGCAATTCGAGAATCGTAATCGAATTCAAAACGCAATAATCACAAATACTTTTCTCGGAATAAAAAATGCTAGACTTCTTGATTAAATTTAGCCAAATCAAATAACACACACATATATAACATATTATATATATGTATCACATTACGAATAAAAAAGTAAAGTTTATTTCAAAGGACTTTCTGATGACGTAAATTATTACCGTTAACGGAGAACAATACACTGTTTGCAGATAGAATAACATTTCACAATATCCGCTAACGTTGGCTGTATTGACTGTTGTGCCATTGAAAAAAATGTATATATTAAATGCATAATTTTCGCGAAAGAAACCCTTAAATAAAAATGTATAATTTCTATTTTATATGAAAAATGACGTTTTAAGATTTGTTTTTTCCCTGGAAAACCTGTATTATGACAAATTTTTTATTGTATTTAACATAAATAACAAAAAATGTTCTGTAAATAAAGAATAAATATATATTTATTTATATTTATATTTATATTTGTGTGTAAGCAAATGTTCAATAGGAGTTCCGTTTACATATATTTTATCTCATTTATCCATGTTTCTCGGAGACTTTTGTAGCTGTAAAAATCTACAATCCAGAAAAATGGAACGACTTCTAAATAATATTTTCCCGTCTATTGTGGGTAGTATTGGTTTTGGGTCCTAGTTTCAATTCCAAGTTTCTAGGAGGAACCCTCCATAACGAACAGAAAGGCTTTGAAAGTTTTAAGCAGAAAATCCTTATCTACATTGAACGAAATTCACAGAAGTGAAAAAACCCATAATAATAGTATTCACAGATTTCAAAATATCATTTCAAATTCATTGCATATTTGGTGGAAGTAAATTAAATTTGAACCTTGAAGAGAAAAAAATTATTTTATGTAAATTCGATTCCATATAGTTAAAAATAAAAAATACGTTTGAATAACAATGATGATAATAATAATAATAATAATAATAATAATACTCATTGTTGTAAAACAAGAGGACGCGGTGCATAAATTATTACTATACGTCTTTCTCCGTCACACGTATAACGTATATAACAAGGCTAAATTTACTCTTTGACTGTCTTTTTCTCTTTTCCCGCGCGAAACTCGCCTTTTCCTTCTAAATTACACACTTCACAATATTCAACTGCGTTTTCTTCTCGATACCCGATCCTCAACGACGAGTGTCTATAATATTATGCCCGACCTTATATTAATAACCTATATTAACGACCTATATTAATAACACTCCCTCATTCATTTATACTTCATTTATATATTTTATTTTCATGCCTTTGTTTTAATCAAACCGTCGTTCTTTAATATATCCCCAGATAAATGCCATAATTATTATTGCCCCTCCGATTTCATTTAAATATCAGTCTATAGTGTTGTCATCCGTTTTGTTTCAACGAACATTATTTGCAACGTTTTTGAACATCGCTTTCGCGTGTAAAATACGTGCTTTAAACACTGTTTATACATTAGACATGTAATCAATCTTATTTTGAAAAAATAAATAACGAAATACGTGACCGTCATTTCTATATTATTCCGCCAGGTTCTTTTAAGTGGGAGGAGAGAGTAGAAGGGAGGGTCATTTATGACTGTTATTTAAATGCCGGTCCACTCGAAATAAAAATATAATATTATTTTAATGATACGTACGGCTTTTTGCAACAGCCCCGTGTCCACAGGCGTAGGTAAAGGGACGGTTTGGGGGGGTTCAAACCTCTGTCACTGATAAATATACAATGGAAAAAATTACCGTTTTCAATAGATACAATTTACCAATTTTCTTAACATTAATAACAGACATGTTTTTTGCTAATCAACAGCTGATGTAGTAGCGAATTTAAATTATTATTATATTAGTATCGAACACTTGCTTCATTTTATTCATGTTTCAAAAATAAAGATCATACAATTATTATTGTTGGTGGCTACTAGTTTTTATATGTTCTTACTGTAAATTCTACTTAAAATCGTACTGGAAACATTTGCATTAACATGTTTTGGGTTATTCAAAATTCGGTATACGCTTCTCTTGCGCTAGGAAAAACTATTGAGAATCTCAAAAAGTTCATCCTTCGACCACTCCCATTCACAGTTTGCAAGAAGTACGCTCTCTGACCGCGTCATAATAGGTCGTAATATAATCCGTTTGGCGGAGGAAGTAACTTGTTACTTTCCAATCGACAACTTTACAAACTCCCAAACTATCCGGCTGGAGATTAAGCGCGCGTCCGACGCCACCGCGGCAACCGATCCGATCTAAAACATTAACGTTATCCAAACACCGTACGCGTGACGCATACAAACGGCTATTATTATTGCATTGTTTATCCGGCACTAGATCCGCGGCCACCGAAGCTTAAACGAGCCATACGTGTATGCCAATTTAAAATTTCATCCCTTAATCATCCTTTAATGAAACGTACACGTTATTAACGGTAATAAATATATCGGTGCACGAATACTGGATCAGTCACTCGCATAAATTTGGTCACGAATTGGGTTAGTCCGGGTTGCATACATGCATTTTCGCATAATTAAGTGGCTTCAATCCGATATAACATATACACATGTCTTTTGGTTTAGTTTGAACGTCAAGAAGTTACATAAGTTTACCGATTGATGTTGTGTGGTGCGTTAAAGAATCTGAAAACCGATTTGAATTTGTAATGAAGTCTACTTTATCAAAAAGGTTTTTAATTTTATTATTTATTTTTTTTTTATCAAAAACGTAGTCAAATAGAAATTGAAAATTTATAAATTTACATAGTTAATGAAATAAGACGTTTGAATTTTATAGGACGCGTTTGAAAAAGTATGAAATTTGGTTTATACCTTAAACTTCATGACAAATTCAAATCCATTTTCATATTACAGTTTTAATAAGTGTCACTAGATCAGCTGTAGAAAAAAATTAAACTTCTTTGTTGTACTGCTCGTGTAATAGACGAAAACTTATTGGATTGAAATCCCTTGACAATCATTATTACAAAACTTAGTAAACAAAACGGCATTGGTTAACGAAACACTCGTGTTACCAATATTATTGCTCATTATTTATAAAAATTTATTTATTTTATAATAATAATTTATGAACGTTGCTTTTCATTTCAACTGACATGAGAGTAAAATGATCAAATCGTGCATGTATTTTTCATTTATTTAGCATTAATTAATAAAAAATAAATAAAAATTACTATTAAAAATTAAATAACTAAATTATTTAGTGATAAACTTAACAGTGAATGTAATATGACATATATCGATATCATATAGACGAAAATACACACAATTACAGGTACGAGTTGACAGAATGACAAAGCGTAAAATTAAAAATTACAGCCGTTGATAAGCTGATGTAGAAGTGTACAATGAGAGTATTATTCCACACATTCACCTGTAGACTTCCACCGTACAGCACTGCATATAGGAGCAAATAAATAATTAAAATTAGATTCTGAGTGGACCAAAGAAGCTAGTGTTTTTACAATGGCGTTTATTTTATTTCTATGCGTACACATTTCCATAGAAAAATGCTTATCCAAAATTTTCGACCAGCAATTTTTTAAATCATAATTTACCTTTTTATGACACTTTTAGGAGGTACTCTTTCGTAATTCTCATTAGTTTTTCCAAAATTTAAAAAACACTACTCAAAAATACGACGAAAAGTGTTTTAAAACTTTGTTTTTTAGTCAAAACATTATAAAAATTTAAATATAGTTAAGTAATAATATGAAAAATATGTTAGTGGAAGGAAATTTTTAACACGTGAAAAGAAATTCTTTCAAATATTTTTTTCTACTATTTTTTTTCTCATCAAAATTGTTTTTTCTCTTCTTGATTGATAGATTGAAAACTGCCAGAGCAAAAATGAATATGTTTGTAATAATAATAAACTTTGTAATTTTTAAGTAAAATTATCTTATATAAACTGAAGCTCTGCTATCAGAATCACTTTTTGAAAAAATGATTTATCGTTTCGTTATTTAAAACACCTACCAAGTTCCACATCAAGAGCGAAAAATACTTTTGATGCGGAGTATGTCCGACTTTTTTATCACGTGTTAGCTGGCACATTACTATGGGAGTTACCACAGTAAATACCACGTTGATTTGATTAATCGTTTATATTTTTAAATAGGAAAAAATATAATATCATAAAAAATCTATATAATTATCGTAAACTATTACATTTTGTCATTTAATAGTGGTAAATTCAATTGAAATAATAACTCATTCGGGCACTATATCTCGATTTCAATATTGTAGTTTATTAACCATAAAGTTAATACAAATAATAATAACCAAACAAATCATTATGATATAATATTTATTTATAATTGTTATTTTCTTAGTTATATTTAAAAAAATAAACCAAATTAATAAATGCAATTAATATATATATTTATTTTTGATACTTTTGATACAAAATTAAAATCCAAAATCACAAGTTTCACAAAAATTCAGATGGGCAATCATCGATTCCATTTCATTTTTCGGTCATTTCGATTTCATGGAACACGGTGTCCACATCTATTTATTTTTGAATTAAATGGTTTCGTGATACAAGTTTCACGTTTTATGAAATGTGTTTCATGAAAACGGATTCCAAGCCCTGGTTCTCAGATTATACACCTCATATATATATATTATTTCCCAAGATGGTTTTCCGTCATAATATGTTCGATTTTTCGATTTAAAAACGATGTGATGTCGTCGCCGTTAAACCGTTGATATTTGTCGGAACAATACTATTATATAGACGCCGATGAATGAAGACAATGGCGAAACCGTTGAAAATGACCGTTTTATCTGACATAATATCTTGTAAACGCTTCAATAAATTCACAAAGGGGAAAAATGTGAGTAAAATCGATCGATTGAGCGTATATAGTGTTATTTATTATATGGTTAATAACTGACGAAATTGTTCGTGGAAAGCACATGATTTTTATGAGTTATAAAGCATAAAAATACGTACATTTTGTATAAACTTATTATACGTATTTCTAAAAAAAAGAAGTCGTAATATCAGATCGTTTTAATTATTCTTTTCATCTGTCCAGACTAGTCGACTTATAAACTAAACCAACAACAAAGCTCAGTCAGGTCAACCCTCCTCCGTTGGTGGCGAAATGGGGAATTTGTCTCTTCCTGGTCTTTCTAAAAAATAATTTAAACTTTTCATTTATGTTTAAAAACCAACTATAGTATTTCGACTTAAGCATGTATTCATACATTTGAAAAGAAAATATTCATTCGTAATATTGTTTGTAGAAATTTATATAACGGTGTAATTCACAACCACAAGATTCCAAATATATTTATCCAATCCCAATTCATCGACCAATTATAGATTAAAGGTTGGAGTCTGATTACTCCAGAGTAATTGAAGAAAACTTTGTCCAATCGTGCATTGCAACGCAATGTTTATTCGTAATTCGTATACAAATACCTGTTTTTAAATGTTCGCATTGTACTCATTGTACATTGGGCACTGGTTTGCCTTAAATTCGAGCTGATATAGAATATAAAATAAAAGACACGAACCCACGAATTATTTTAAAAGGTTCGAAACTCGAGTAAACCAATTTGAATGCACACCGAATTTTCGACTTGTACCGATCTTCAGAGTCTCAGAATTTTTTCAAACTCTTTTATGATCTGTTTATTTTAAATTTCCATTCAATAAAATTCATTAAAAATACAATCGAAACGATAAAAAAAATTATGACGCACAGCAATAACCAGAAAATAATTTTTACAATATTTAAGAGATTCGATGTCTAAGCTGACAAAACTTTTCGACATGCAATCCCGTATCAGTTTCTATTTTTTTTTTTTTCCAAGAGCGTACAATTTTAAGAAGTACAAAAGTTCGATAGTTTAAAATTTGTTCTAGTAAAAAAACAAAGTACGCGTTCGAAATGTTCGAATCCCACAGTCTGGTGAATTCGAAGTTCGACCCATCCCGATAAAATACGTAAGATGCCGTCGGCTTATCAGATATTGAGAACTTACGCAACGATCCGCGTTCTACATAAATCGTATGCGATCGGACACACGATCACACTTCATTATTACGATTACTATCATTCCACGACATAATCTCGTGAATATATAACCTTTGAATAGGTATAAACAATATTTATTTTGAATTCGATTTTAGTTTAAGGTGAATGGATTACGTTCAAAAAGTAATGCCCAACCTTCTTCTCTCCAGCAGCCCACATTAATAAAATAATGCCCTCGTGTAGGCCACCAATAATATAAATTTAACACAATATTTTTTCTCCGTTATAATACCATATCTACTTTTCGAATGCCTGCATGCTGTATGGAGTACCTGTATACAGTTTACAATATAATATCTCGTTTTTACTTTATCTATTATACTATAATTAATATGACAACGATCGTCCACTTTTTACAATGATAAATGGTGCAAAAGAATTTTTTTTTGTTAAACATAATGGTTGAGCAGTTTGTTTTGTGTGTCGAACGACTGTCTTAATGTTTTAATAGTTTAATGATAGAAGGTATTTTGAACTATAACACCAAGAAAAATTTGAAAACTTAAAGGTACAGGCTCTTATTAAAAATAAGGATTTTTTACAAACATTTGACATAGTGTAAATTATTTTATCAGGAGATTGTCGAGTTACTAAGTTAAACACTAAAAAAATGTATTCTTCATAAAAATGTTTTAAATTTATTTAAATAACAAAATACAGCTAAAATAAATACTATACTAAAAACAATATTATATTTTAATAGCTAATAAAACTAAATCTTTCAGTGATTGCAATTTCGTCAAAAATATTAACATATTTTAGTGAACATTAAACCTGAAAAATTAGAACTTTTTATAGAATTAAGTCTATCGTGAATCCATCGTAACACATAACTTAAACTAAATAAATTTAAAAGTAATTTTACATAAAAAAAAAAAAAAAGGAAAATTTTAATATTTTTGAAATAATTTAATTAATTTTTTTACACAATAATTGATCACAGGCCATTTCTAAGGATTTGGCCCGCCGAGGGTTGGGCATCACTGCTTAAAAAGAATAAGTGCAATACTGGACGGCGCGAGAATTTTCCGAAAGCGAAAGATGTTTCTGTCTTAAAAAATGTGCTGAATAAAGTGAAAAATGTATTGGCCTTACATTTGAATACTAAGCCGTAACCGTTGCCGTCACATTATACAGATGACAATATAAGGGAACCACTATTGTATTGATGGAGAGTGACAGTCTCGTGAGACAATTATTTCTCTATAGTATTTTTTTTTGTTTTCTTTTTTTTTTTTCGCTTTTTTTATTCTTTGGTGGAGTGAAGTCGTCATTTCATTATGAAAATTTTATGTAATAATATCTAAAACGTCATTCATTTTAATACAAACGTGATCTTCATGAATTTCGTAATCAAATCACGTTGAGTTTGAAAGATTTTATGCATAAATAGTAAATACACATCGATATTTACAATATTTTATGCGGTTAAACCCTATTAACTAATCAATTAAGCTGACATATATATGGTGTAAAGCCCAGTAATTCCCTTAGGCCAGTGGTCGTCAAACTGCGTCCCTCGACACTTCTTTGTGTGGCCCGCACAACAATAATTTTATCAGACAATGGCTACCAAAATGTTAAGTTGTTTCTTAATAAGAAAAAAATAATTTTCGAAAATGAACGTCTTGAACAACAAATGTGGAAGGGGGACACATTTTTTCGATTGATTTAGCTTCCCTAAAAGTCATTAACCTATTATGCAGTTTTTAAAAAATCTAGAAGGCTGTGAGTAGTTTTAAGGGGACTAAGCCCTCCAAGCCCCCTTATTCTGCCTATGATTATTAAATGAATACCTACATTTAGAAATTTAAGCTTTTGAACCTAAGTAATTGCGTTATAAAGCCGACAAGTCTAAATACGAATACTGTCCTTACAAAATATATCTATTCATCAAATTTATCATGTAATTGGAATATTATTACGTAAATAAAAGATTTATTGTTATTATAAGCCCTTCATGATATCTTACACTGTCATATGTGGTCCTTGACGAGAAAAGTGTGACGACCACTACCCTAGACATATTTTTTCGAGCATTATTCTTTTTTTTTCTTATTTAATTTCAAGTCCAACGAAATTTATTCTACATAAGTTTTCAACGAAAAATACGAAACGCTTTTCTCGCGCATTCTCGAATTTGCAGTTGCATATATTTTATTTCGGATGCGTCAGTCAAAAAATTACTGTTATTTTCATTCAAATATTTGCTTTTCTTTTGACGATTTTATGCGTACGAACGTGCTTTTCCAGATTCCAGACCTTTGACATAATGCACGCGGTTTGCCGCGGTATTCGTGGAAAAACCCGAAGAGGTGTTTTCGTTCGGGAGATTCTATCGAACGAAAATAAAAACGCTAGTGCTGCTTTACCAGAACATTGAAGTCTTAAACGGAAACGTTTTTTCCAGATATTAATTTATTGTTTCCCGTCAGCAAACCACTACACTATACTTATATGAAACCGAATACGGGTTGTGTTGTTTTTTTTTTTTTTTTTTCTAAACAAAACGGTAAACATAGAGTGTATAATTTGTAAAATTGAGAAAAAATCAAACTGCCGAAAACTCTTGGCGTGACGTCATGATGCACGTCGATTGACGTCATTCTTAATACATTCTAGATTAAAAGACGTTATATTCGACCATATTAATAACAATAAAAAAAAACAAATTAAAACGTTTAACTTTTCCTCGGAAACGGGTGAAATTTCGTGAATCAAAATAAACCACCGGGTGAAACAGTAACTCTTAAGAAATACTTAAACATACGCTATTAAAAATAATAATAAGAATAACGTATAAGACATTTAATGACATTTGATATGTATATAATGCGTTTATGAACTTTAAATGGTATAAACCTCATACGTAATTAAACCCATCAGCAAATCGTGAAACGATATGTTAATGTATTAACGGATAAATACATGTGAACAGATACAAGTAAATGAGTAAATCCGCATTATATTTATATGTGCCCAACATTGACAGTTGTAATTATTAAGGACTATAGTGTTTAAATTTTGCATTCATATGATAATATGATTTACACTTACTCGTGCAGTAAAATAATAATGCAAATAATTAATAAAGGAGAAATGATTAAAATGATCAATCACGGTACATTGCATTATATCATATGTATATAATTTTTATAAATTTTAAATGTTATTTAATGAGCTTTCTGACATATTAATTCAAATATTGATTTAATTAAATAAAAATTTCTTATTTTAATGTTATTTATATTTTACTAATATAAAATAAAACATTTGTATGGTCCTACTTATTGATGTATCTGTTAATAATATTGTTGTGTGTGTCACACTAACGATTTTTTTTTTTCTAAGGAATTTTTTATGTTAAAAGTAGAAGCAATCAAGTGAGATGTTATGATGCTAAACTGAAAGATGATAAACTACTAATAGCGATAAATAATTTAAGTTTCTTCAGTGGCACTTAATATTATGTAAATATAACAATACATAATTACAAAAATTACAGTTATTTAACAATGTTTAAAACCAGCATTGACCCAAACCGAACCGAAACTATAATTAAAATTTTTTAGAATCGAGACTGAAATCCTAGTTATATATTTTTGAGAACCATAACCAAAAACATAATCGATAAAATCATAGAGGTTCCAGTCCCTGACTCTTTAAACCTCACTTCACTCGACCTATTATGCTTTTGTTATATCACGATGCTTCGAATAGTTGATAAATATTTATCTATTAGTTTAGTAGGCGATTTAACTTTTATAAACAATTTTATGAGGAAATTTTTTCATTAAGTTGTAATTTAATTCGGTACTAAAACTTTGTGATGTGAAAAAAACTCAAAAGGACGTACCTTGACATTCGATACTATATGCTGTTAAGTACTGTTTCTTTATAAATACTCTGTGTTATAGTATAACTAGAGACCAGATTTCATGCAGTAAAAATCAAAAAAATGTGCAGTCAATAACATAAAAATTGCAAAAACATGCAGTTAAGTGCCTAAATCGTGCAAAAATGTATTTTTTCCCTAAAATCGCTTAATACTTACCAAAATTTTGTAAACATTCAAAGTACATTGATTTAAACCCTTAAATTA